>PNEQ01134717.1:0-23396 GCA_003012365.1 Medauroidea extradentata | reverse complement strand
CCTTTTCTGTATCAGTATTCACGGCGGTGGTTATCACTTCGTAAACGTCGGCAGCTTTAAGTAACACCACTATCTGAAACTTCCACACACTAAAATTTGAGTGGCCTATAAGTTTTTCTACGTGATTAAAATCGTCCGAAGCCGCTGAAGCCATTTTCTCCACTAAGCACGCAGCTTCTTGTTCCACATTTGACTTATTTTACCGCACAGCACAATGTCACTGGGCCCATAACCTGTTGTAATGTCAAATAAATGGAACACAAACATATACTTCGACACTTTAATCCTTCTGCTTTGTTTTAGTACCTCACTTTTCCTTCTACCACTCGTCTCCATACTTCCTCCTGACAACCACAACAAAACACCACTCTTACCAACCCAGAAAAATAAACTTATTTACAAACGTTAAATTTATCTATTAAACAATTATGGCATATATCTTATAACACTCTTCGAGTTTAGCTGAAAATAGTTATTAATTTCTTCATTGTTTTTTGAGACAAAAAACACTAATATATTAGCTAACTGTTTATTAAACTACATCTTTGATTGTTAATTATTTAATTGAAAACATACCATTTTTGTATAGGAAAAAAACAGACTACAGCAAAACTGAAAGTTTTATCATATTTGCTTTCATTTAGGCTCAAATTATCACAATATCAGTGGAAATAAGGGATTGTGTAATGTTATTAACAATTCAAATGCTGGTAACTAAAAATCCCCAAATTTACATTTTTTAAAAGAAATATGGTATTGCGATCACTTGCGAAGACAATCAAAACTAATCTACCAGGACATGAAAATTTGTCCCCCACGTCGGCAGGGTCAGACCACAGAACACTGCTCAATGAAGACATTGCATAGTTGGCAACAGTCATATTCACAAAAAAAATTCTCACCGAGAGAATGAAAACTGCGAACTTACAACAATTTAGCCCAGTGCTGCTTAAACCTTCTGCATTGTAGAAGCTTCTAGAACCAGTACCTCTAGCAAAATTATATAAACAAACTCTAAAAAGCAATAATAATATTTAAAATTTATATTCTCAATTTATATAACTCTGTAAAAAATCTTTGATAAGAAATATAAACATTATTACATTATGACAGATTTTACTGTAACACAAATATGGACAGGCAGTTAATGGCAGTCGGTCTATAAATCTACGGTTAAATTAAATCAAGTCTTTGATGCCTTTGTTCATACCAGCTGATTCCAGAGCATAGTCCGCTTGTCCCGTCTTGTCTGCATCGTACACTGACAGCGAGTGATCTACAACCTTCTTGATGTTGTGTTCTGAAATGCACAAAAATAAACATGGACTGATAAACATCTTAATTTTACTTAAAACAGTATGAATGTGGTTTCCATGTTTGAAGTATGTATTCTGCACTAGAGGATTTACAGATAAGCATTTTGTAATTCTAGTGACAAGACTTGTTACGGTTGTACATGTGAGAAACATTCATGTTTGTAAAAGAAGATGGTGGTGTTAAGGTGGAGTTACAATAGTCAGTCGTACTTGTCCGCCATTTGACTGGCTGTCTTCTCTAACTGGGTGACTTAAATGATTTGTCATGACCTTCATTAGATCAACAATGACAACTGACAACTGAAAATGTAAAATATAAATAAGAAGGATTAATGAAAGTGTTTAGATATGATTTTGTTTTTCTACTGTGCTTCACTTGGGCATGTGCACATTTAAAGTTGAAGTTGGAGAATAAACCTTGGACTTCAAGCATGTGGACATGTAGATAAAATATTATGATATTACTGGTTGTATACATTACATCAATCTGCATGCCAGTTATCTCAGACATGTCCGTAAAGAACTTCTATTGTAGACGGGCCCAATTAACAAGCTCATATGCAAATATAGACAGCGATCAGATACTGCTGGTGAGTAATGATATCACTGATGTTCTGTCAATGTTCGTCAGCTCAGCAGCAATGGAACCATATCAGTAATAAGAAATTATTTGGTCATTAAAGCAGTTTGAGATTTTCGGAATAGTTGGCAGCGATGAACGTGTAAATAAATATAACTCGTATGTAAATCTGAATTGAACTGACAAACACAGTTTCCTAACATATTTAAAGGGTTACTTTCATATAAGATTAATTTCATTTTACAGAATCATCCAATAATGTGCTTCTGAGAAAAACCAATTTGATTCTAATGTATTTTTTAAATAGCTTCTTTGGAAAAACCCTCTCAAGATAAATTTTTATATATAGTAAATATATTCTTATGTATTGCCAAACATGATCTCAGCAATAGTATGGGAGTGTTCACTGTACAGCCACATAAAAAACTGTGTGTGTGTTCAAGATGACATGTGATTTATGGAAGATGTGCACTGAAATTTTTAAGTTACATTGAGAGCCAAGATAAAGTTTTTTTAGTAATCATGGGTTAAGGTAATAACAGGTGTCTATAAGGTATTTGCATTTAGGAGTGCATACCATAACTTAAGCATACTGTAGTAAAATTGTATTGTTATACATCCGAAAAGAAAATGTTACGGTAACAATGCCTGTTACATTGTTTTCAAAAAAATAGTTATTTTCAGGTCAATGTAAATTTTGGTTATTCAACCAAGATCACTGTAAAACAACATAAATCTATTTGCATTCTGGAAGGTCAACAACATACGTTGGAGTTACAATCAAACATCTTACCTGTATGTCACCCGTACCTTCATCAGTCATGTGACCTTAAGTGAATAAGAAGTCTCAAATATTTCCATCCGTCCGTCCATCAAAAGCTTGGCAAGCTCTAACTTTTGACAGATGACAGGTTAATGGCAACTACAGTATCATTTTAATGGTTTTATTTTAATGAGAAGGCTATGATGTTTGTTTTATTTTATTATTTTTGTTGAGCAGTGCTGCAAATTCTTCTTTAAAATATGATAGGAATAATTTTGGCATTTGGAATAAAATTAAAATAGTAAATATATTTTTTTTTATGTGATGCTTACTCAAATTGTAAGGTAAATAATGTAATTAGTAATAATTACACTCACAAAAATTTCTTTGTGGTGAAAAACAGCGACTGTCTTTACAAGTTGGCATAAATTATTTAAAAATCTGTAAAAATAAATAAACTCTTAAGGGAAATTTTTTGTACGCCACAGAAACTTTCTATTTGTACATTGGTAGCATCGAAAATTAAAGGAATAAACGACAGACGGATACTGGAATTTTTGCGAATCACTAAATTTGCAGGTGGGCAGACGGCATGTGAGAGTTGCAACCAATCATAGCTCACAATTACACTCTTAACCCTTTTAGTGCTAACTTTCTTCGAGGTACATATGTGAAGAATGCCTAAATATTTGTCAGAAATTTTCAATTTATTAAAAACTGAAGTAACTCGATACCAATAAAAGTAATCGAGTTGGAAAAAATTCTACTTGAAATTAAAGGTTTCCTTAATCCATTGCAATTGTACACGTATTTTTTTCTAAAACAATTAATTTTCAAAATGCAGTACCTGTAAAATATATTTTTTAAAAATACAGGCCAGTATATCGGCCTCTTGTATTTTTCGCACAGGCAATGAATGCCGATATTTCAGCTCATGGCACTAAATGTGATAGTAATTGCACTCTTGTAGAACTGTTGCTGAATAAGCTAAACCATTTTATCCTGAAATGTTTGATGCTGTGATCCTACTGGTAGTTTCTAGAGGCATCAAGTTTTAAAGCTTACCAACAGCTAACAACACAGTATGTGTCTGCCTGTTCTTATGAAATACACTACAATCGAGCTTATGCTATTCTGCGAGGACGCTGATCATGTTTTCACCTCAAGCCAACAGATAACAGCACACTATGTTTTATTAATTTACAATTAATGTGCCAAACATAACAAGGTTGAGAATAAATTTCTCTTCTCAACTAAAAAAGTAAATAGTTTTCGTTGTCACATTTGAAAATAAAAGACTGAAACAAAAAACCGCAAGAAGTCAAACATATAAATGAGAGAAAATTTATGTTAACAGAAACATAATAAGGTAATATTATTCTACAGCTCCACCTCATGCCTCTAGGTCATTTTTCGCACACACCTCTATGTTAATAGCACAGAGATGTACGGTACTAGTTGCTATAGTATTTGTTCTTACCTTGTACAGTGTCAATAGCGCAGACATTGTAGATGTTGTTCTGAAACAAGCAAAGAAACCAAGTAAATTAATGCTGGACATTTGTATGTGCATTCAAACCTCCCTTAAAATCATCTTGTTGAATGTTGTTTCGTTGTTGAAATTGTTGATATATCTAATACTTTACAGTAGTTACCTCTCTGGTGCTTGAACTGCATTTCAGCATGTTCTAAGAAAGCTTTTACTTCATAGTTGTATTTTAAAAACATGAGGTATGCTATAAATACTATTTTGAAGCTCATTAACATTGCCAAAAAAGTTGTGTTAGACTGCTGTAGTTCAAAACTGATGCAAACAAAACTACGATACAGGTGTGCATTCGACTTAGCTGCTTAGTCATGTCCACGTGTCCAATAAAAATATAGAGTCACCGCTTAAAGTTGCATTCATGCATGTCATCTATGGGGAGCCTGCACAATGAGTAATGAAACAGAATTAATAAGTACTGTACTAACAGAAGTGACAATGGTTTTAATCGTACTTGTTTTCTCGTTGGATTGTCACGGTTTCGTAGTTTGTGAATGTTTGCTTACACTGAAATTCATTAGGTCCTATTTTATAATCTGTGATGAAAAAATACACATAAGTAATATCACATTTACCATTTTGAAATATATAAATGAGATACAAACAAATTACAGTATGTCTATAAACATAAGCAGTTGTTAAAAATAATGTTTCAAATTCCACATGGTTTTGTTTACATCCCTGCATTTCCCTGAGAGCTGGTACAGTAACAATGACGAATCTTCCCTATGTCCCTTCTGATAACATTATTTATTGTGTGATGCTGATTTAGTGACTTGCACATAACAGTAGTGAGACACTTGATGCACACGCTAATGCCACCTTTATTGCTCCCTAGCTTCCCTATCTCAGGCACAGCTAGTTAACCTTAACGTAACTACAAATGTGTAGTATCAATAAAATTTTACTACCTACTGTCTATATTTCACCAAAAAAAAATTTCGTATGGATATATACTATGTATGTTTGTGTTAAAAAGTCTACAAAAATGCTGTAACACAATGCAAAAAAATACATGGCAAAAGATTTTCATTTTACAAAACAGGTTAATATTGATTGAAAATGATACATATCAACATGCCCCACTCATTGTGAGGGGAGCCACCTATAAAATCTGTGGCTTCAATATTTATTTTTAAAAGTGATGATATGAAATCAAACATTCAGACTTTCGACCCTCCATTTCTTACACTTTGAGTTTTTTTTTTCTACTCTAAGGGTTTTTGGTAACATAGTACTGTAATTACTGCAGAAAAATTCATCGAAATCCTACAAGAATGCGCAAGATTGTGTCTGCTATTCATCATTGTTCACCATAAGCAATACGTACAGTTGTTATATCTATCATGTGCCAGGTATTTGTACAAACTGTTTTATGGAAGTTCAAAAAAATTTTTGGATCATAACAAATAATTCAATAGCGCCAATAATAATTGCACACATAAATACAGTCAACATGAATATTTAGGATTATCACAATATCAAGGAACTATAACTTTAAAAAAATTTCTTAAATCTAGAACATAAAACTACTTGTAACTCGAGGTTAACACATACTGCTTTAATTTGAAGGTTATGAAGAAACCTTTCTAAACAAGCGTTTGTTGCGATAACTTGCAAAAAACACAGTCGATGAATGTTGATACACCCTTACTATTTCTTACTCGTTAAATGAGAAAAGCCTTTCACAATTCTCCCAACTTACTGGAAATTCCAAAAATGTCATTATATTAAATTCTTTATACAATTTTAAATAATTACTCACTTTAAACACTTCAATATTAATCTAGACAGTTACAAAATTTAAAAAGGTTGTGTTCTCACCAAGTGTCAACTGCACATATACAGACCTTAAAGTCATTCAGTTCCTTCTTTAGTACATGTATTGTCTCCTCTAACACGTGGCACTTTTTAGTCAGGCTTCTGTTAGCGTGACGCAGTTCATCCACAACTTGTATCATCTGGACTCCCGACCCGCGGAGCAGCAAGCTCCGAGATGCCAGCAGTGCTATAGGAACATCAGTAACATTTCACTGCTTACTACAAAGCTCGTAAGTAGATTGTATCAGTTCTGGAAGCCCTGAAGAACCACATTTCATTCCTTAGAATGCAATAAATAAATTAATGTTGCATGAAAAGGATAGCAGAGGGCCAGATGCACCCCGTAATCCTTATGCAGACTTACTACTTACTGGAAGCCTGTAGGCACCTGCTTGCCTCGGAGGAAGATATGAAGTAAAGCTCGACAATGGAGAGGTGCCAAAATGAGGAAGCCAGGGGAAATGGGAGACCTCTTAGAAAATCCACCGACCAGTGACAACATGTCACAATCCCGCATGCAAAAAAATCTGAGGACCGACCCTGCCGGGGATCAAATCTGGACCACTTTGGTAGGAGGCAAGTGGTGAGACCACTTGGCAGGTGCTGCACCATTCAGAATGCTGGTCGGAGGGAAGTGGTAAGACCGCTAGGCAAGTGCTGCCCCATTCAGAATGCAGTGACAAAGTTAATCTGTGAATGAGAATTTTAGTTTATTTTTACAGTTGTGTAGGTAGTCATGAACTAATCACAGTTTATGCAAACATCATTGTTTCCCTTTTCGATGACAGGCCCTTGTAACTGGGATAGGGAAAACAAATATTTAACTAGAGATTGCCAACGTTTCCCTCCTCCGTCGGACAAGTTATGCAACGAAAAATAAATGTTACAAAGAAATAAAAATTATTTTTAATAACGCATCTATACTAATGCATGTTATTGCGAAGAAATAGATAGTATTATTTAGTATTGTAGTTATATGTAGTGTAATAATGAAAACTATAATACGAACATACAATGACTGAATAATGAAAATTGTGCTAAACAGCATGTTCTAACATTGGTATTAGATATAGGTGAATTATAGTCATAGATAGTCTACTTCATGCATCTTCAGCAAAAATAAGGTTCTCGTTTAACATAGGAGTTAGGCCACTTTATTATAATATGTTCCCTGCATCAATCTGTGATTTCTGCAGAAACTCTCAGCTGATTGTCAACTGCCCTGAATGTCAAAACAAAAATTTTATTTTTATGGGAAAAGTTGTTTAAGTGAAAGCCTCCAGAACTGTACGAAAACCAGAATTCCAGACTACATATGTTAAAGCACCGCAATAAATTTGGTTTGTTTGTTGGCAAGATGTTAGGTAGTTATGTAGACCACTTTCTTGTTCACTTATTTTTCCACCGTATCTAACAAACTTGTGTTTGAGGAGACGTAAAGCCCGGTAAAGATATTTTAAAATAATATATTTTTGTATAATAATTAATTTTTATAGTTTAAATGTTTTTTTTTTACACAGAGTACTGTTTGGTACAATGTTATTTGATTGTGTTATCATGATTTTCTTAATATTTTATGGTGTCTATATGTAATGCTTTTTCTGTAATCAACAACATAGAATGGGAACAGGCAGCGAGTAGACACAAAAACAAATGCATTCAGTATTGACAGGGAAGTACGTACTTGCACACATACACACATGCATGAAGATGGAAGAACCAAAGGCATAGACTGTGTGGCACAGGGAGGAGGGGGGTTATGTGTGCCCTTCCCACAAATTCAAAACAATTAAAAATATGTTTAACTATTAAATGCAAACTGTAACATAAATACTGTTTTTTTTTTTTTTTTTTTGTATTCTATAAAGAATTATTACTGATACATTTCCAAGTTTGTCTCTGTTACTCAATACTGTAGAGTAACTGGCCTCACCATCAATGTTAATTTTTGTATTTTTTTTTTTTTGGTGATATTTGCTCGACCCCAGTGTAGATAAAACACCGACCACAATGCCAGCCCACAAATAAGAGCCCCCAACTCACTAAGGCAGCTACCAGTTATTTTGACCCAATTTTATAACTTAATTGTGTGCGATATGAAGTAAAGCTCCACATTTCATGGTTGCCTGGTCAAAGTGTGGTGAGCCTGTCCGGCTTACTGAGTGAATGCATCGTCTGTTCGCCGAGAAGTCATTTCAATAATTAAAGAGTAAATTTTCTTTCTTTTATTAATTTATTCAGCTACAGTAATTTTTGATATCAAGATATGTGGATGAACTTTAGTCCTGTGAGGCTATGGAATGCCATCCTGAAGCAAGAAGCTAGCATTTAAGATAAAACCTTTTGTAACTAATTAAACCATAATCGTTGCGGTGGGCTACATAGGGCTAATGTTGTTTAATTTTCATAATTAACAATGTTAATAATTTTAATTAGTTAATTTTGTCACAGGAAGTTGAGACTAGTCTCATTTTGTTCCGTTTTGCATTTCAAGAATTTTATCTAAGTAACTTTTTGACGTAATTTACGGGCCAGAAGATGTATTTAACATTGTCAGTTTTTGTGTAAGTTTGGTTGTTGGTGATGACCAAGGAGTGCAACAGGCTGGCGCCTGGGCAGCACGTGACGATGAACAAACGGCCTTGAATTCTTGGAATTGCCAGTTGCAAAGTTTCCGGCGATGGCCGATAATGTATCATTCCGCCAATGCCGCCCTTAGTATTTTATATAATTTCACATCAATCTGTTTTCTTTTCGCCAACTGTAATTTATGTATTAATAACTTACTGCTAAGAATCATATAATTTAATTTGAGAGTTCTGTGCAGCCCGTAGAAGCTAATATAATTAAAAGAGTTCCAGAGGGATTGGTGCACTGGGTTGGAGGCTATGGCACCCTTGGCCGGCCATGTGTGCCCTGGACTCCCCCCAGTTCTGCTTGACCGCTCGTGTGATGAAGATGTGCCGTAACCGCGCTCGTAAGAGAGGGGTTTCGCCCACGTGGTCGGGTGGCCCGTGCGATGGCGAGCTAAAGTTATAATTCGGCCTTGTAGCATTTGCTGTCTTCATTATTTATTATGTTACGGCGCTAGTTTATTTAGAGAGCGAGTTTTGCTGAGGCATTCCGGGAGGGTGCGATGTACGCGGCCCCGAAGGAACTTTCTTTTTCTTTTGGCTGTTTAGTTTATTTTGTAATGTGAGTAGCCCACCGGTGGAGCCTTTCTTGTGTTTTTTTTTTAGTTGTTGTGGTATGTATGAATTTGCGCGGCAGTAAAAGTTTCTTTTGCCTAAGAATAACTTTTTAATAATTTTCGTGCTGCTCTTGCACGCCTTCGAGCCCATGTGATACCCTGAGATAAGAGCTCTCTCTCTACCGCACGTGATGCTGTGGTCAATTAAAGCTTGGTAAGAATTATGGCTTGGTACGAGTGAGTGCCACCGTATTTTGTACATCGCAGCGTGGGGTGTACATGAGAGAAACAGTACCACCAAAATACAGTTCATGCTTAGTGCATATAGACAGGTCACAGCTTTGACCAATTGTTCTTGAGTTCTAAGTTGTTACTTTGTGGTGTAAGTTTATGGTAACTAAACTGCATTTCCAGCCACTCGTTTATTATCCCAGAATACTTACCACAGAGATCTCTCTACCATCTACGGTATGTAAATAGTTTTGAACTACAAGACTGACCGAGTGAGTTGGCTCAACAGTAACATGTTGGACTCGCATTCAGGAGGACCTAGGTTCGATTCGCGGCTCTGTCCATCCTGATTTTGGTTTTCCATGCTGGTATGGATCCTTAACAAAGGCCATGGCCGACTCCTCTCCCAGCTCCTGTCATTGTACCAAGTTGGGTGTTACCGTCGCTAATGACCTCGCTGTTGACGAGACGTAAAAGCCCACTTACCTTACCTTGAACTACAAGGTTACAGACAACCTGTAAAACACTCGTCTAATATATAGTCTTCTGGAAACTATCCAGATATCAGGTCGTTATTTAATTTGTTACATCCGGCCTACATCATGGGTACCTGTCATGGTGAATACTATTGTTGTGAAGAAAATCCATGGTAGGATACGCCTGAAAGTCCACTTCTTGTCACCTGTTAACATACACAGTAAAGAATTTTAGTTACATTCACCCGTTCAGTCGCACATTCATTTACAGTAGAACCCTTTTACAACATTCCTACATGTAACTTTTTCCTGCAAATGCCACTTTTCTTTGGTTTCACCATTTTTGTATAAGGCACATTGCTTTAATTTCCTGCTTATAACAACACTGCATATAACAGTATTACTGCAAATAACAGTATTATTTTAGAAATAATAACTAAGCTGTGAACTGAAGGCCACTAAATAAAACAAGTTTTATTCGGGAGACTGTCAGCTTTCTTGGAAGTACATATGTGAAAATACCTAGCTTCAGAATTTGCCATCATTTATTAAAATTGTAATAATTTGATACCAATCAAAGTGATTGAGTTTTAAAAACCCTACTGGGGAAATAAATGTTGGTTCCCTTATTCCACTGCAATGTGTAAAAGTTTCTCTCTCACTCTCTTTTTTTCTCTCCAAAAAAGTTGCATAACACATTTTAAAAAATACACAACCGATAAATCTGCCTCTGGCATCTTTCGTAAGGACAATGAAAGCTGATATTTTGGCTCTTGGCACAACTTTCCAAAATATGATCACACAAAGAATAATTGTACCTATTTTGAAAACATTTCAATCACATGCAAAATGAATGAAAGGAAAAGAAGTGTTTTGTTAACGACAATGTATACTTTCCATGAATTCCTTTTCCTAGACCGTAGATTATGACTTTTTTTTATATAGGTATGGTAAGATGACCAACACATCTTGCTCAGAAAAATACGACACGCTCTAACTTTTTAAGTTTACGAAATATATGCCTTTCATAAGAATTCTTCATGTAAAGTTGGCACCTTACATAACTTTAGTATCAATTTTGTGCTGTGTGAAACCAACTTTATGCCTCTCAAGTATCATTAGCAAAGTATCAGCTTATACAAATTTAAAAATTCTGTCACCAAATGTCTTCTAGGGATGATGGAATAGACTAAACAAATATTTTATTTGCTTAGTAACCATGTTGTGGAAACACATACCGAATACAATCAAATAAGCTACGAGGTCAATGTGAGTAAATTGAACTTAACTTATGCTAATTAATATAATACAATAAATACAATACATGCACTATTGTTTAACTCTCAGTCACAACCAAGAACTTTTTTGATCCTTGTGCTTGGCCTGTGCGTGGTCGGTACAAACTCAGTAATATGTTTCTGCCATATGATCACCGAACAAAATCTGTTTGTTGTTGGATGCTAACCTCATCCTGGAAGTTTGGTGATGAAATTTTTGAACATCTAGTTTGTATGTTGACAGGCAGTAAGAAAGGTACACGTCTATGAGACTTGTGCCATTCTTGGTGCATTTAGCAAGTGTTTAGAAGGGCACATTTATTTACAAACTTCACCCTCCTTACCCCTAATAATAAACAGCAAAAGTGCATAAGTCTCCTTATATTTTCCTACGGCTTGTGCCCGTCTTGCCACCCACCAAAGACCATACATATGTTTTAATACAGGAACAGAAAATAATTCTGAAGCAAAGGATATGTTCTGAACAAACCAGCTTGTGAAGAATTCCAGAAAGAATGTTTGCGTGGGACTGCTGAATTCAGGTCTTCCTCGTCTCTGAACTTTGGGTGATTTATTCGCCCTGTAAAC
This sequence comes from Medauroidea extradentata, assembly GCA_003012365.1. Classification (NCBI taxonomy): domain Eukaryota; kingdom Metazoa; phylum Arthropoda; class Insecta; order Phasmatodea; family Phasmatidae; genus Medauroidea; species Medauroidea extradentata. The sequence continues at coordinate 11,608 of PNEQ01134717.1, read as the reverse complement.
AAAAAAAAAAATGCATTTTGAATAAAAGCAGCACTGTGTAGTGATTAAAAAAAGGTATTTTCACATTATACACATGTGAGAAATTAGGCTTCTTACCTTTACATCTTTACATTAGCATGGTATTGAAAGACAACTTACAAACTTGGCTAACTTTCCTGTATAAATACAAAAAGATAGGCACCCTGTAGCTTACTTACAAGACCTTGTGATCTGAAACGACAACATGCAGATTGTCTATTTTGAAAGTCTACATTAAATCTACCATTGCTATAGTTGTGAGCTTATTTAATATATTTACCCATAATTCAAATCAGTACGTGTACTCAATTTTAGTAAGGTACAAAATGCACAGTATTTAGTTGGCAAGCACTAGCTATTGCACCATATTTACCACTCAACTGTATATAATAGGATACCGTTAAACAATATACTATTTGTAAATTTAACTACTGTATAAAATTTGATGCAAGCACTGTACAATATAAATGAGATGCAAACACTGTACCATATAATAAAATTATCATATATAATAAATTCTGTAAAGCAGCGGTCTTTCGTTGCTTATTGCTCACTATATAAAATTATATATTTAATTTTAAATGATAAAGAAAATTCTAACTAACTTTAGTTAACTTTTTGGAGCCCACAGTTTAATTTTTATGGTCATATCATCATTCTTAAATGTAAATCTGAAGGGTCTGTTTTCATTTAAAATTTCTTGCCCGAATAAAGATATTTGATCTGTTTAAATAACTGTATAGATTGAAAAAAAAAAAACTTATTTATAGACTTTAGACCATGCTAGTTATTCTTTTTGCATCAGTAAATGGAGAATGTGACCTCTCAGAGCTTGAATTATTTATGACATTCAAAAGTCTGTTGCCTTAAACACTGAGCATTTATATCTATAATTACCATTTCATGCATAAAACACAGCATTGTGCGTGTGCTAATAATAGCTATTACTGGATAAATCACTGCACTATTCTAGTTTACAAGACAAGTTCTGAGCTCTTGTATGAAAGCACGGACGATAAAGCATAGTAAGTGATTATTATTATTACTACTACTATTATTATTATTATTATTATTTGACTAGATGGTGTATCAGCCACTATAATGAGTTCTTAGGAATAATTGATACATTCAGAAGAAATAAAATAACCGGCTATATTGTTTAGCAAATAGTTGAAGATGATTACTCATTTTAATTATTTATAAATGCTGAGTCCTATACATACTGTCACTTTTCCTATAGGTGAGCAAATATTTTACTATTTTCAGTTACATTGGACTGACATTCAGGGGTGGGCGAGAGATTTTGGTCAACGTTCAACATTGAGGTTTTTAGTGCTGAAGAGGGCTGACATTAGGTGAGTAAGGAGCAGCATCAGAATTAAGGGGCGGGGGAAACGGGAGGTCCCCAAGAAAACCGCTGACCAATGGCATCGTCCGGCACAATTCCCACATGCGTAAATCCGGGGACAGACCCTACCGGGAATTGAACCCAAGACGCCTTGGTGGGAGGTGAATGGTCAGACTACTCGGCCTCCTAATATTCAGGAAAATGACAGTTGAATTAATGGTCCAACCATCCTGATTGATATTTTGCATGGTTTACCAACGGCCTAAATCACGCCAAGCAAGTGCTAAGATGGTTCCTTAATATGGGCCATGGTCGCTTTCCTCCCCTGCCTGCCCAAGTGAATGGTTGCATCTCATCTGCCTCCCATACAAAATGTTGTTTTTCCTCTACATCTATGAAGAACTGAGCATAGCACGCTGTTTTGCCAAGAAGGTATTTACATGTTTCAATTAGAAGTATGCCATGCTCTCTTGTTTCTACTTTTTTTTAGCGATATTAATTTTTTACACCTAAACAAGAGCAGATATCAAAAATCTGTTTGGCAGTTTTGTTTAAAATCATCTTCTCCATGTTGGCAAATTTTTCAAGGCAGTAAATACCATAGTTTTAGCTAGTTATGTATGTAACAAAATTCTGGTTAGTTGACTTTTTAGTTGAAACTGTATAATTTCTTGTTTTTGAAAAAATTAACAAACACTTCAAAAACAATTTTAAACAAAACTGCCAAACAGATATTTGATTTCCGCTTTCGTTTAAGCTTAAAAATAATAATCGCAAAAACAGATAAACAAAAGAGCATGGCCTTAAACTGAAAGTACTATTTTAAAATTTGTTGAAAATGATGAACAATCATTACCTACAAGAATGTACATTTCCATGGTACACAATGCAGTGTATGACTTAAATGATATGCTGCAAAAATCTGTTTTGCTTTACCGTTGTTTCAGGATCACTGGAACAAAACAAACTTTACAGCTACCAGATAATTATTATTTTTCATTATCTACACTTCTGGATGCCATTAGCCTGACTGTATTCTCTGAGATATCCTGTCTCCCCCCCCCACCCTTTTTTTTTGTTTGTTTAATTGTTTTCCTTAAGTTTTACATAATAAAGCTCAAGGCAAACAGGTGCAAAATACAGTTACTGAACATAAAAAGTAAGTACAGCACAAATCAATAAGTTCATACTTCTCATCTCCTTTATAATAAGGTGAAGGCCATCTCCATTTCCAATAGGACGTTTCTTTTCTGGAGTGGTGGACCCAAAGTCCAAGACATCATCTTCACTTGTGGCTGCAAATCACATTCATACATTAACGTAATTTTTGTTTTTTAAAGTTACAAAATTGTTTAATGCACCTAACATCCATTTTCAAAGGTAAAACTGAAAATTTTATGTGAATATTGTAAAATGTTACTCAAGACAGCATCAATAACACTGGTAATTCACATCAATGGTCTGACGAAAACCCACATGCCATTGTGGAGACACATTTTCAAGAACGCTTCTCTGTAAATGTGTGGTGTGGTTTGTTAGACCATCAGATTGGGCCTGTTTTGTTATCGCATCGTCTTACAGCACCCCGTTATCTAGTAGACTTTCTTGAAAATGAACTTCCAGTATTATAGGAAGAGATTCCATTGGCTACAAGAATGTGAATGTTCTTCCAGCATGACGGTGCTCTTGCACATTATAGTCGTCAGGTGACACATCATCTGAACCAAACATTCCCCGGAAGATGAATCAGTAGATATGGTCACGTATCTAGGCCACCAAGGTCCCCTGACCTTACCCCTTTGGATTTTTCAGTGTGGGGAAGGTTGAAAGCTGAAGGCTACAAAGAAAAAGTAAACACAAGAGCCGAGCTGATCGTTCAGATTATGAATAGTGGAGCCCTCATAAATAAACGCCAAGATAACCACAGGAGAGCTACACGTTGCATTATCAAGAGAAGTCAAAAGTGCATTGAAGTTGGTGGTGGAATTTTTGTAACTCAACTTTGAATGTCCTATTTTACTTTTGTTTGGTATACATACATACTAACAGCTGTGTCGCTCTACTCAATAAAATTAAGACACATGTTATATGGACTTTTTAAATTGCAATTAGTCTATACCATCACCTCCTAAAATATTTACTATTCCTCCTGAAACACCTGTATAGGGAGAGACAAAGGCTGCTAGGCAACTAATTACATATTAAAATTAGAGAAACACCAGTACTCACGTGGTACTGTGGGGCTTGATAGTGACACACAACAGAAAGACGACACACATTTTGTGCGGAAGCATGTTTCGCAACGTTTCACCACAAAGGTGGCTTCCTCGCGAAATCCGCTTCCGCGCAAAATGTGTGTCGTCTTTCTGTTGTGTGTCACTATCAAGTCCCACAGTACCATGTGAGTACTGGCGTTTCTTTAATTCAAAGTGTATATATATCATCGTAGTCAAAAGTTGATTTATGAGGCAAGAATTAAATTGTTTATTTTATAATTTTTCTTGACAATAATCTTCAGATTTAATCACTGAAATGTCAACAAGCTGTATTAGGTAACACACTTGTTTGGTTTTCCTATTGTGGTTACCAGGTGTGAAATGAAAATACCTGTAAAAATACCTGTAAAAATATCTCTAACTTCTCTAGCATTGCATGTCACCCTGGTTGACATGTATAGTTTATTGTGCAATGTACGGGATTGGCTACCCTTCCTGCCGCTGCCCTCCTTGTGCCTTTCACATTGGCCGAGTAGTTTCTTCATCAAGTTTCTCTCAGGGTCACCCACAATATAGAAGTGTAAAGGGAATGCTAACAGAGGAACACAAAGGAAATTTTGCAGATAACAAACAGGGATAATTTGTACACTGCTAAATCCCTTTTATTTCTTTAGCTCTATTAACATACAATATTTTAGCTATTAAGGGCGCTGCCTACCTTGAAGCCAAGGCGGGAGCAAGCATAGGGTTTTACAGGTTAAATGATTTTCCACCTGGCTCAGTAACGGTTGAAGTTTCATATATGCCACCACTGACTTTTTTTGTTTGCCTCAGTGCCACGTACATTGCTATGGATCATGTAGGCAGTTTTTTTTTTAATACCCTGAAAGTTGTTGGCAAAAATGCATTTTTACACACAAAAAAATACGTGAAAATGGCTATTCATAATTTCTTTTCTGCAATGTTATTTACGTAACAATATTCTCCTTTTCTCGGCGCAGAAAATGATTTTTGTCTGGAAGCAGTACAACAAAAGGTGACCAAGTGCCAATGAAAATAATTTAACTTGTCAAAGCCTGTTCTTTCTCCGCCAGCCAGGGCTCAGAGGTAGGCAGCGGCTTAAACGTACAATATTTTAACTATTAATGTAAGCTACAATATTTTACCTATTAACGTACAATATTTCTTGTGAACAACTCGTCACCGATGTGGAAGTTGCATTAAAAAAAACATTGTATCTTTAACGATAACCAGGATTTTTACTCATACTACAGATTTTTACAGATAACCACTGTTTCCATGGATGCCACTTTTATTCTTGAAAACAGATAATCCACCCTCGGAAAGTTGAGAGATCACCGACTGTATTTGGAAAATTACGTTAGGTGGTACAGTAGCTAAGATTGGGCAAATCTTACAATATGATTTTCTCCACGACACACGGTTTAGTGTGTTGTCTTAATTACAGCAACTAAAGATACAATACACAAGTACTTACAGGGCGGTGCTCGTAGACAGAACACACATGCACACAGGAGGAGGAACACATTTTTATGTGTGTGTTCTATCTACAGGTACTGCCCCGTAAGTACTTGTGCATTGTATCTTATGTTAAACACATAATTAGTAGTTGGACTTTTCCTCGCAATATCATATAATTGCAGCTGAAGATACTGTTACATACACAGTTCTGACTGAGATCATGCCAGGTTACCAAGTCAACAGTTACTTCATTCATCTTTTGGTAACAGCACCTACTGACGTAGCTATCTTTACATCACTGCAAATATAAAAACCCTGTTAGATGCCATCCATTAGTTACAGTTTTACTAATACCAGGTGAAACAAACAGTATGTGGAAAATACATGTTTCTATTAACTGGACAAAATTAGCAAGGAAACATATCTGGCGACAGAGGAGTTGCGTAATGTAATTAACATTCATAGTACCTAAAATGTTTATATTGCAACATAGAGATAAAATATTATGATTATATTTTCAAAGGAAATGTGTGATTGCATTATGAAAGAAGGAAAATATAAAAATGATTTAACTGCTAGAAATAATTACAATAAGTTTCGGGCGAATTTAATTTGGTACTGAGTAAAAAAATTATGTGTGCATATTGGTATTTGCTTGGAATAAAGAAAAAAGGTTTCTCAGAAACCACTTTCACTGCTACAAGTCGAATTGTACTGTACCATTACCCTTGTTCTCTGGATTTAAATGTTTAGTGAATAAATAAAGAATTCAGTGTGTACGAACACTCTTGTGACCATTACAAATTATAAAACGTTCTTTCTCATAACACTGCAGGAGAAAGTGAGTGAACAACCTCTACTGCTCAACAAATCACAGACAAGTCACTTAGGCTGGGTTGTGATGTCTTACAATTAAGTGTACTGTACTCCAACCTTGCGGTTACTAGCCCTAAGTCACACACGTCTATAGGCAGTTCGGAATAAAGTGAGCACTCGAAAAAGCCCTGCTAAAGATCTGTTTCCAGCCAATTCGTATCTTTCCGTGTGTAACAGCTAATGACGGGAAAAGTCTAACATCCTGGGACACGTCACTTTATGTTTGCGCGTGTAAGATAAATTGTTCAGTCGGTAGGTAAATATATAGTTTGATAAATAATAAGTTTATTAATTATATAAAATGCAATTATATCGCTGTCGGTTGATTTTGTTTCAGCATTGTTGTATTTAAATACGAATAAACACGGAACTATGTTGTGTTATTTCATTGCCAACCATACAAGCAGTAAGGTGACTATCGGTAATGTTGAACTGTATGTAGTAACAGCTAGTGATATTTTTCAAAGGTTAAACATTTAGTGTTCACTTTATTCGGAACAACCTATACCACAGCTTGATAACAAGCTCTTCTCTGAGAAATCAAAAAAATTCTAAACAATCATTAACTTCATATACAGTACATCTGTCCTCAGATTACATACATAGGCCTACTAAGATGCCTCTAGAAAAACAGCAATTTTAAAAGCTAAAATCTAAGAAAGTAACAACTCTTTCATACGTACGTACACACTATGAAACACTGGAAGACAGCCTGGGCACATAGGCCTACCATAACCATAGATGTCAAGAAATTTTGATGAATTTCTGAAAAACCGATCAGCTTTGACCTCCAAAGAAAAACTTGGGTGAAACTAAACCTAATCAGAACCAACCACTGCAAATGTGCAGACTTGTTGCGTTAATGGAATTTAAAATCATCTGCAAAGTGTGACACAATCTAGCATGCAGGCCGAGTGCAAACAAGTTCAATGTGAACTTACCAGTGATAATTAGGGGACTTTCTAAATATAACTGAAAGTTCAATTAATTTAATTTGTAATCTAGATGTTTCTTTATGACACTTTTAGTAGCAGTTGGTGAGACATCTGCTTCAGCTGAACACTGTAATCATATGCAGGATCTAGTATTTCGTTACACTCATTCTCTCACCCTCTGTTTCTCTCCTCCCCCTCAACTCCCCTGCCCCAAGGCGTTAAAGGACACTGTGGATAAACCACTGCTACTTAGGCCCACATTGCTTAAAAATTAGGTTTCTCGAAGCCCACAGTTGTGACAAGGGGAGAGGGGGAAATTTTAGTACATAGTTTTTTGGGGCAAATATTTCGTCTGAACAACTTGTTTCTGAGGCACAGTCTCAGACTTCATAAGTTTAGACACTTATCTTCTGAGACGAGCATCTTAAGCAGGACCACAGAGAACCTGTTTTTCCAGGAAGTTAAGATAGTTTAAAGGACAACACAATTGAGTTGCCAATATTTTGCTCAGAAGATAAATGTCAAAATCAGGTAGACTTATATTCTACAGACTATACACACATGTATTACTCAGACCAAACGTTTGTTTACAAAACCCTTTACAAAGGAATTCCTCTTTTCAAAGTATTTTTATCTTAACTTTTAAAAACCTACATATTTTAATTGATGTTTTAGCATTGCCCTCTTACAACAGTTAAAATCTTTCAGAATGTTGTAAAGGGAGAGGCCTGGGACCTAGCCAGTGAATTTAACAATGTTCTTAACATAAAAATATATCTTTTACATCACTTTCTGTAATGTTTTAAGTTTTTGGTGATTTGCATTAGCGTAATGTTACTGTGGAATTAAATAATAAAATTTAAGCTGTGTTACAATTATGCCTAGTACTGAGTTTGTTATAAATCATCTAACAAGTAAAACTACATATTAAAATATTACAAACTTACCAGCCATAGCAAATCAGGAGTAGAAGTATATTTTTTGAAAATATTTCAAAACTATCAAACAATTTTTCATTTTTTTGCCTGAAGAATTTAACAATTAAAGTAACTCCACAATTTTAATTTGATTACAGAATTTTACATTCTCCTTGCATTCTGAACATTTGTCTTACAACAAAACTACAGAATAAATAAGTAACAAAAGTGAGATCATTATCAAACTTGTTTTCTCTTTGGGTTGTCATGGTGTCGTAGTTGCTGGGTGGTTATAACGGTTTCACTGACTTTCTAGTAGAATGTATGGGGAAACTGACAAGTAACACCACATTTAAGATCCTTTCTAAGTATATAATCGAGTTATATAAACCAATGTCTCAAATAAATTCCACATGGATTGTTTACATGCCTGGTGCCACCCCCCCTCCCCCCCCGTCAGGGTAAAGTAGAAAAAATTAAAAGCTTCCTAACGTCACTTTTGATTGCATTAGTTATTCTGCCATAAGGAGCCTCGAACTGTCATGTTTACCAGTTTAAATATGTAACTAACATACTAAGTATTTACAGTGTCATGGCTCATACAAGTGGTTATACAAACAATGTCTCAAATCCACCGAGAGATGGTGCACTAACAAAAATGAATAAGCTTACCTATGTCTCTTCTGATAGCATTATTTATTCTGTGGAAAGAAGTACAGTGAAACCCTTGTAAGAAGTTTCCCATTTAAAAAGTTTCCTGCTTAATAATAATTCTGCACCTTGTCTATATCAACATGTACAATAATTTAACCCTTTTCATAAGTTTGCCTGTTTAATAAGCATTAATTTTTTCTGCCCAACAAAAATGTCTTAACAGGGTTTTACTGTGGTACTTAAATATGTCTATCCTTCCTTATTCTGAGAAATAATCATAAACCCAACCATAAACCAAGGACGGGTTTAGAACGGAAACTCCTATGTTGGGCTAGCAAGCACTTTTCAAAGTACCCCTACGAAGCGGGTACCAGCTACATACGTGCAGGCATTATGAATGATTCATGACAATATCTGTACAAATATACATAACAATAACCATATTAATTGGTTTGTTACAATTACTTAACATATTCAATTGTATAATCATTGTCTTCTATTGTAGTCAATTAATTAAACATGCATAATATTTTTTTCTCATTATCAATTTCTTTCCCTTATCAATATAAAACATATCACACGCTTCTTTGGATATAGCGTTACTATTCCTGGACCTTCTCGATTGCCTAATTCCTTACCATCCAACATCGAAACGCACAAAATTCATACATAACCTTTAAAACCACTGCAAACCTCATGACAAAATTCCAAAAGAACTGATTCTCCACCCAAATGATCCACCTCCATAGACTTAAGTAAACAAATAACAGCAATACAAGTCGTGAAGCCAGACCCTCGATAAGACAAACGCCTTCACGCTCATCACCAGAAGTACCAAAGACTGGCAACACTACAGAATATTCTCATCCACCAACTCTAAAATTGGCTCATTCATTGTCTTCTTCCACTCGGACTTTACTCTTCAAATCCTCCGTCGCCAACACATCAAGATGCCAGTCTGCATTGATTCCTCTGATGACAAACAAAAGTGTTGGTTGTATAGTCTGTTCACAGTAAAGTGAGCACCTCTGAAAAGCATCTTGTCAAGAAAAACATATCAATAAAAAATTGTAATACAACTTCCGCCAATAAGTTTCGACTACAGTACAATCTACACACTTATTATTACTTGGGATGCCGTACTTATATGGAAAAGTAGAAGAAAAATACAAATTTACTAAGATGAAAAAAGTAACAAGTCTTTAAAAGTGTTCATTATTGTGAACCGTCTATATCAGGGATATGGCTTCATGACTGAGAACACGCTGTTTGTAAAGTCGTAAAATTATACAGACAGTTTAGCTGAAGAATCAGTTCTTCTGGAGTTTCGGATTGAAATAGCAGAGTTAGTTCTGTTACAAGATTTACAGTTGTTTTGCTCATTATGTATGAATTTTGTGCATTTAGATATTGGATGTCCAGAGCTAGCTGGTAAGGAATCTGACAATCGAGAAGGTCCAGAAATAGGGATGTCCTGAGAGGTCTGCTGGGTATGTTTGTCGCATTCTGAAACACTAATTTGTTTTGTGTGAATCAGTGTTTTAGAATCTGAAAGTGACTTGTGTAACTTACAGGTGCTGATTGAGTGTGGTGATGGTGTTCTTGAAGAATTTGTAAACAAGTGTCTTCGAACGGTGGAACAAGAAGGCCTTGTTGTTTTCGCAGGTAAATTATGTAGCAACTGAGAGTATTTAAAATTCTCCCCCCATCTGTTTTTTTTTTTTTTTCCCATATTCTTGTTTGTATGGAAAGGCAAGGTGTCTGGAATGTGGAAAAAAAAAAATTAAGTACGTAGAGCAAGAATAAATTTTAAAAATTGAAGTAGGTAAACTAGTAACAATAAATACATACTTTGTTTAGCAGCTGTAGGGGTTGAAGGATAGCAGGCGGTTTTGAAGATGGTGTTGCCAGTGATGACGATGGTTCTAAACAGAAGTCGTCAACAGTATAGGTTTTGAAACACTGATCTTCTAAGTGCATACACATGTAACATAAGACAGCTAGCGGGGCAATGTTCACAGGCAAGAGTAATGCAGGGGCTGTAAAGGTTTATATTGACGAAATTGCTAAAGGAAGGAGAGATACGAAGGAAGGATGATTGTATGTAGGTATCAGTTTAATATTTCTCTTTATTCCTCGTCATCCAAATGATAGTAGGTTTTCCTCCCTCCAAGAAATGAGCCACATGTAGTCGTCATCCAGAAGTGTTTTTATTAACTGTAGCAGTAAGTATACATACTGTAGATGTTTTCCTTCCTCTCCAGCTGCTTGTTCACACGGGCTTATCAATATTATTGATCATTCAAACTGTTGTTTGTTAGAAAAACATTTTGTTTAATAGATTACTTAAAACATTTCTGGCTGATACATAACTTAATTTCTTGAAACCCTGAAAATATTCTCCTAAATTTTGAAATATATGGATCTTGTATTTTGATTAAAAATGTTAATTTAGGGAGGACAAATCACATTTATTTGGTATATTAATGACATTAGTTAATTAAATTATAAACCATGTCCTTGGGATATTTTATACTTGTATTTTTGTGCTGGAAATCAAGTTTAGTATACAACTCTTGGTTAAGGGTGCTCGGTACGGTATGCTAAACAGTGAAAAACATGTGTACCGTTATTGAACATTATTGGGAGAACGAATGTATTGAAAGTATATCGTTTTCGGAAGTAGGTGTCGTAAAGTCGTATAATTGTCTAAGACATTTGATATATGTAAAAAAACTTTTAACTTTTTTAAGAAATGAATATGGAAAATACGCCTTTTTTAAAATGATTTAGTTAATTGTAGTCAAGTAATGCTGCATGAATAACACATAAAACCACGTCTTAGACTTGTACCTTACCATGCTCTATAGTTGTTGCAATCTGAACATTTCTGGAATAATTGTAATCCTGTTAAAACAGTAATTAAAATTTAATAATTTCAGTTTTTTACCCGACGAAAACACGACATATACTTGTGGAGATATGTTCCTTCTATCCCCAGTACCTTGAGTGAACGCGGAGCAGTTATGAGAGGATAATAAGTGACAACTAATGTTACCAAAACTGACAGGAATTATCTGCAGCGCCGGATCTATCAGCTAGAGCCCGATTCTCACGAAAATGCCTTCAGTCGGGCCGTGGCCGTGTGGACAGTTAGCAAGT
>PNEQ01134715.1:0-18085 GCA_003012365.1 Medauroidea extradentata | reverse complement strand
AGGAGTGAAGTTGTATGCACGTCGTTGAGCGAGACCATGCCTCGCGCACGAAATATTCTGTCTTCTACCTGCCACCAAAACAACAGCGATTCGCGGAAATCGTCAAGAGGTGCATAGAAATTTAATTTATACTATCCTTTTTGTTTTCTTCGCTGATACCCCCCATCTATCTCGTATAACAAAAAAGTTTCTCGCTTACTATAATTTACTGTGCATTTTCCTGTCAAACGTCAACATGGCATTGTTAAAAAAATTTTTAAATAACATGATAGTTGCAGAAAATAAATTTGACCTACATTATCATTGGCAGCATAGTTCTTAAATGCAATATAAAAAATTTTGAGTACATTTGGCTGAATAGTTTTAGATTTATGATGAGTTTAGTTTGTCAGGTTTTTGGGGCGCGCGAGCATGCATCGGCTTGCGCTAGCTCCGAAAGACCCAAAATGGCGGACGATTATACCCATTACCCACTCTTTATAGTGCCTTAGCTTTTATCGCTACGCTGTTCCCACGTGGTCAAAGGCGGAAATTCGACACCGGCGAAGACTCCTCTTAAATGCGCGAGGCGGCCAGTGTGGCAACTACGCCGCCAAAGACCCTATAAACATTTCTGCGAAAGTTAGTTGGCGTTCGGTAATCGGTATGGATTTGCCCCAATATTACTCGAATTTCATTTAAGACATTATTATCATTTGTTAACATCATATTGTCTGGCATTAAATTGTGCGTTATTGGAATACGATTTTAGTACATGTCTCGAAAGCGGCTGCATTCAACGTAACCACACAATACACATTTCTTTATTGTAAATGATTCGTAGATAACAAACCCCCATGAAACAACAGATGATAAATGTACAGATTACCAATTTTTTGCATAATATGTATAACACCCACTTAGTGTTTGATTGTTGCTATTGGAGTTTTTTTCCCCCTGTTTTATACATCCTACTTTCATAATACAATATCCAGAATACTCAGACATTAATTTATCGTACATTTTGGTAGCGTTCCTTGCAAAAAAATTTGGTCCAACTACACTTTTAATTCATATTATTGTCAGTGTCTCCGAAGCCGTATAGGTTTCTTCCCTGCCTCTGTCGACATCCGTTGCAGTGACAGTTTTCCTCTTGGCGTGCTCGGTGTAGATGACGGCATCACGAATGCTGTTTTCCAGGAATACTTTGTTCACGCCTCGTTTCTCGTCGTAGATGAAGCTAGAGATGCCGCCACGCCTATCCAGCCTACGTATAGCAGGCTTGGTGGTGGACATTGTCGCGCAGCACCTTCCTGTGACGCTCGACGCCACCTTCTCCAGACCCATTCCACGTCCAGTTATATTTTTCTCTGGCACAGAGCAAATGTTTTATGCATATTTATACTGTGACAAATGCGATTTTAAGGAGTGTTGATCCCTACTACTCCATATTTATCCGTTTCTTCTCGATAACTTCTGTTCCAGTCGATGTGTAAAATTTTTTGTCACGACAGGGCATAGATACAAACTTAATCGATTTTCTGTAATTGTTGGAACCATTATAAATTCATTATTTTGCAACGGGAAACAGCTGAAAAGGAAAAATTGCTTTATTTACGGGAGCGACTACACAGGCCACAAAATTAACAGAAACAATGCCATATGGATTCCAAAAAGTGAATGAAACCATAAACTATGCCTTGTCAGCGTGAAAAAAGTAAACCAATGTCTCTATTCCCTGATTTATAAGAAAAATCGTAAAACCGATCTGATAGGGATCAATCCCCTTAACATGATTGACCTGGCGTCTGGACCGTAATCAGAAGCGGGTAGTACTGAGGTCCTCCCCCGGACAAATTTCAGTTTCGAGGTGAAAAATGGTGCTATTTAAGCAGATTTCAAACCTTAAGATAGTATAGTGCGCAAAAATGTTAATATTTCAAAAATTGTAATTTATAATTTTATTTCATAAAACCAGGGCCACGTAATAGTGTAAATATATTGCAAACAATCAAATAGCGAACGTAACTTTTGTTCAAATGTTCGCAGTATTATTAATATTTCAGATTTATATTTTGGAATTTATTAGTGAAAATCTCTTCGGGGTTAATTAATTTAATTTTATCTTAATTTTATTTTATCATAACGGCAAAAATGAAGTTATACCTGTGTGTGCACAGTGGCGTACCAAGTAGGAAGGGAGAAGGGCGATTCACCCCGGGTATCACTATATGTAAGAGGTGCAAGTTTGGCTGTTGAAGTATTCATTTGCGCGTAGGTTAAGGAAAATGAAAACGAGAAGATACAGTTGTTAAATATTTATCCTGCATTAGTAAAGTTACCACGGAATACAGTAAAAATAAATAAACATAGTAATGTAAGGGTAGCCGAGGACCAGGGTGTCGCACCTTGGAACGCAGACTTACACTAGGCTCCGCAGCCGCACCTGCTGTACCACATAACTTTTCCAAAACAACTACACCTTCAAATATTAATGGTAAAAATAATTCCATGCATTTTATATCGTGTCATTGGTTTTTAAGAACCCTGCCTCCGCGCAATTGATAGGCTTCCTATCCCTCTTTATATGCCAGAACTGTTGACCAAGCAATCAACAGTCTTCTTTAGTTACTTTGAGATGAGTTGTGAATTACGCAGCAAAATGGTGACCGGTAATTGTTGAAATTAACTGAGTGACATAGCAAGACTTCGGTTCGTGTGTAATATAGCGGTGCCTCCGGGTGTCTTCATCCGTAAAAGAAAATGTTGAAATCGTTTGATCTGAATAACTTTTCATATCTAAACATCAAATGTACTTCTTACGCAATCTTTCGTATTTCCGCATTTTAAGGATTAACACTTTTTGATTGCCGGCCGGATGCAAGTTGATGTGCGCTGCTTAAGGGTGATCAAGTGCGATAAAATCATAATTTTATATTTTTATGAAATAGTGTTAGTTTTGTTGAAGATACTTGTGAGTGCAGTTTCCTCTTACGAAACAATTTTAGCTCTCTTAGTTTTCTAATAACGATGCGTCAAAGTCAAAATTTGCTTGTTAAGCTGCCATGCAAATAGCGAAAACCAACTAACCTACTAAACAAAATAATTCACTGTAAACTTACATCTCATGAGCTATGCAATGAAACATTTAAAAAAAACCACAACATAACATTTTGAATTTTTAAAAAATCAGAAAATTACAGATAAAAAGTTGCAAATTCAGCAATTTTTTTAAAATACGAAAACAGTTCGTGGGATTTTTTCAAATGTTTTATTACGTTGCCCATAGTATGTTGTTTCACTGAGAATTATTTCACGTACGTAAGTCGATTGGTTTTCACTATTTGCATGGCAGCAGAACGTACAAATTTTGACTTTGACGCACAGTTATGAGAAAACTACGCCAGCTAAAATTGTTTCGTAAGAGGAAACTTCACTCACAAGTATCGCCTACAGAACTAACAATATTTCATATATATATATATATATATATATATATATATATATATATGTATGACTTTATCGCACTTGAACACCCTTAAGGGCGCGGTCACTGCAATTTTCGTCACCATTTTTTATTTTTTATTTGTACGAAATATTTTTATTCTTATTTTAGACACAAAATGTGACTAAATTTGGTTCTTATGAAATTTTTTTATCCCTCATAGTTTTCGCGTATTGACTTGTTAAAGTCATATTTTGCATGTTTCCGTTTTAAGGACTACACTAAAACCAACTGATATACCAAACTCAAAAAAATCACAGTGGATAAAGACATTGCAGGCTACAATGTCATGCTCATAAAAATAAAAAATTAAAATTATTTGAAAAAAAAAAAATGCTGACACTGAAAAAAAAATTTAAAAATTCAATAATTTGTATGACGAGCCCTTGAGGGCGCGGTTCACCTCATTTTTCAACGTCTTATTTTATTTTTATATTTATACCACATATTTTTTTTCTTATTTTAGACATAAATTGTGATTAAATCTTCCTCTTAGGAAACTTTTGTATCTCATAGTTTTTGCATATTGAGTCGTAAACGTAAAAATTTGCACTTTACGATTTTAAGTACACCACTGAAACCAACTGACATACCAAACCGACAAAATTCACAGTTGTAGGCTATGATTTGACATATATAAAACAAAAAAAAAACTTTTGTATTTAATAAAAAATGCTTAATTGTGTAATGAAAATTAAATAAATTATCAACAATTATTTAGAAATACAAAAAATATTTTTTCTTGTTTAATATATGTTAAATCATAGCCTACAGCATTGTTATGTAGTGTGAATTTTTCAGGTTGGTACGTCAGTTTGTTTTAGTGGCGTACTTAATACCGCAAAGTCCAAATTTTGACGTTTACGACTCATTACGCAAAAACTATGAGAGATACAAAACATTCCTAAGAACAAGATTTAATCACAATTTATGTATAAAATAAGAAAAAAAAATATAGTGTTCAAATATAAAAAAAAGACGTTGAAAACTGAGGTAACCGCGCCCTTAAGGGCGCAGCTGCCGCATTTTTCATCACCATGTTTTAATTTTTTATTTGTACCGGTTATTTTTTTTCTTATTTTAGACACAAAATGTGACTAAATTTGGCTCTTATGAAATTGTTTATATCTCATAGTTTTCGCGTAATGGCTTATTAAAGTCAAAATTTGCATGTTTCCATATTAAGGACTACACTAAAACCAACTGGCATACCAAACTGACAAAATTCATTGTGGATAAAGACATCACAGACTACAATGTCATGAAAACAAAGAATGAAAGTTATTGTATTTGAATAACAATTTTGAAATTTAAAATATAAATTTAAAAAACTCAATAATTTTTTTATTTTATTTTGTGGTTTAACGTAGCTGAATTTGTAGCCTACAACATCGTTATTCACTGTGAATTTTTTTTTTTTCCAGTTTGGTAAGTGAGTTGGTTTTAGTGTCGTCCTTAAAACGGAAACATGCAAATTTCGTGTTTAACGAACCATTACGCAAAAACTATGCAAGATAAAAAAATTTTACAAGAGAAATATGTAGTCACATTTTGTGTCTAAAACAAGAAAGAAAATAACTGGTACATATATAAAAACAAAAACATGGTGATGAAAATAGCGATAGCCGCGCCCTTTAGAGTATCCTTACCAACGCGCTTCAAATGTGTGTGCGGTGAATTAGATTTGTTTAACGAAACTATTCTGTGTATACCCATTGTGGCAATGTACGAAAAGGAATTACACTTCAGACAAGGACGGAATATCTTCAAGATACCATGTAAATTAAGAATATTGTTTCTAGGCTCTTCAACGTAGCTAAAACTGCCTTTTCACACTGCCATACTTCAAAATGTTCTAACCTAATTTACGTGAAACTCAAATAAAAATGTGCACTAAACTTTACTACAGATTTTCCACTAATAATATATATTGTCACAACTTACAATCCCATAGTAAAAATAGATATGTGGGTATCTTGAACGCTAGTTCAGCGCTTGGCTCGTTGGGACGAGATGTGCGCTTCAAGGTCGCCCTTATAGCTTCGTTGCCTCTGAGCCTCTAAAACACAGATATGCGGAGTCTAAAGAGTAAACTACGAGCTTCCCTAAACCTCTGAGGTGTTCATTTGTTTCAGGCTGTGGCAGCTTGTGTTGATTTTTTTTTTTTTTGTACTCTGATAAGTGTTTTCACATTTTTAACATAATCAACTCGTTAATGGAATGTTTAGTCAAAAGTCGCAGGGATTTCAGTGATAACATTTTGGGAGACACTATGGAATGCTGAACATGAAGCTGTAAATTACATTATGACTAATGTAGATAAGATTATTTGAAACTCTTGAGGCAATCAGTAGTCCAGAAGAAAATATAAGAGGTTCAGCTCAGGTCTTGATGCCTGCTGTGCGTGTTTTCACTTTCCTAAGGAGTGTCTTTACTTTTGGAACAATGCATTAGACGAGGTTTATCATATGCAAAGTAATCTGCAAGTAACAGAAATTGGTTTGGAGAAATTTGTAGTACAAATGAAATAGTTAAAGTATTAAAACTCTTTTTGTGGATAAAAAGAGTAATTACATGAAGGAGAACGTACTAGCGTATGAAACTGATACGTGTGACAGAACAGAAGTTCCCATAGAGAGAAAACAAAACATGTTCAAAAATTATGCCACGAGAAAAAGTTGTCGATGTTGGCTTAGCTCTGCAAGAAGAGTTTAAAAGTGCCATTTTCGAATGTATAGATCGGTTCTACACAGAATTATACATACGCACTAAAACTTTGGTAAATGTTCGGTGTTCGCTGTTATACAGACAAACAATTGACTGATGCATCAAAGGTGAGATCTGAATAATTGCGTCAAAACCTTTCCCTAACATTTGACGAATTCTCGACATCAATTTAAAAAAATTGTTTCTGAAATGATTGACTAAGGAGACGCATACAATCAGTTAGGAGTCACAAAAAATAATATAAAAAACAAGACAGTTGTGCATTTTTTTCAGTTCATTGCCGATTTTGACTTTTCAGAATCTGTTCCAAAGTGGACACTATCATTATGTGTGTATGGTTTCTTGTGAAAGAAGTTTATTAAAATAAGAACTTACAAAAAGTTACCGTCATTCGACAATGTCAAACCCTTGCACTACTTCCGATTAAACGTGGACAAATTTATTAGAACGAAGTAATTCTGAAGTTTGCAGTAGCAAATGTTCGCAATTAGTTTTAGTTTCTTATATTTTTATTCATTTTGTACATAAATATATTGTTTTCTGCTCATATACGTAGCATAGACGCTTAATTATTCATAAGATAATGTTTAATATTCCACTTATTCACCACAACCAGTTCGTGGACAAGTTTATAAGTAATCATTTATTTAAAATAAAATTATACATGCATGCATAGTTCATCTAAGCCACTAACAATGTTGTTGCACTGCAAGTGGTATGAACAGTTGTATGAGTTTGTTCAACGGCGAACTTCTTACTATTATATATTTCATAATTTTCCCACAGTTTTTTTTATATAAATCTTACAAGTGTTTTCATGTAAAAAATTCAGTTAAACCTTTTCAGTCAGTTTTAAAAACGTGGTGTATAATATTATTTAAATCTTAATAATTATTACCTGCTTTTTAATCATCTATGTGTGAAATTTTGCTATCAGTTCTGAGCTATATATACAGTTTAAAAGTTAATTTAAAATCGATTGCAAAATGTGTACCGAACAAACAAACAGACAAGAAATCTAGTTTGTAAAACCCTTTACAATATATTGTAACAATGTGCGCCGAACAGACAAACAGAAAAAATATCAATTTCATAAAAATGTTTAAAATTAGCAAAGAATAGTAAAGCAATGCATTTTTGGGAGATGGAGCCGTATGATGCACACATTGCCTTTGAAAAAGGAGGGGGGGGTGACACCTGGCGTTCGCCCCTGGTAACAAAAGGAGTTGGCACGCCACTGTGTGTACGAAGATTTTTGGGCAAGAAAACGTAAGTAAAATTAAAATACTAACTTTACATGTTTAAAAAGTAACCTGTACTTACTGAAAATATAATTTAGTTGATATAAAAATTCTTTCGTTGATATTTATACCTGGCTAACCTAAATTAAGAAATATATTTCTACGTCAACTATAGTGAAGTCTGTATCGTAATGTGTCAAATAATACCTGAAATTCTTCTTTTCAATTTCTTTGTTCCTAGAACAACAAGAGCAAACGCTTTTCAGTGACAAGCAATCAAAATTTTACTTCCTTGATAGCAATCAGCGAAGCACAAAACTGTTCATTATGATTCACTTACAGCGCTTCTGTTCACAGCAAATGCTTAAGTAACATAAAAATTAATTAGGTTAAAAATGTAATTTTATTCCATTCGTTTAGTTAACTTTAAATATTAGAAACTGGGCCTACATCAAGTGCTCCTCCTGCCTGGAGAGACTCAGAAGTAGGGAGTAACGAGAAAGACCTTGAAGTTCGCTTCAAATACCGCCTCGCCAGTCACCAATAAAAGCAAAGCACTGAACTGACAAGTAGGCCTCACGCCGAACTGTGTTTGCTACGAGACTAATATAATCTCACTGATTAAAATTTTCTAGCGAAGTTTAGTGCGGCATTATATCAGAGTTTTGTACGATTCTGTCATATTTTCAGGCACTGCAGTAAAAAACAATGCCATTTTCAGCTTCGTTTAAGAAACTCGGAACACTGTTACTGATGTGCGTGTTTGTTAAGTAACATTTTGTACACGACTAAAGTGTTTTAATTTCGCACAAATGTAAAATATGCGCTTGTAAAATCGTTTGTTGAAAACAATTCCCAACACACTACTAGGCCAGGCACTTTAGACTTTCACTTCGGAAAAAATCGCAGAAAGATGATATTTGGTACTGGCCTTCATTTTGATGTAAAGATGAAAATATCAAAAGTCATATTGGATCCGAGCTGTGTTCGCTACGCTACGCTGTAAAAAATGTGCTCGAAAATACTTTTCGTAGCGTTACTCAGTTAATAATCGCTTTATAAAAAAATGTGTACAGTGAAAGTTGAATACGATCTTATATTTCCTACAAGAAGGTAGTGAGCAATTTTATAGGCTGTTCAGTATATACTGAGCACTCAGCAGAACTTGTAATTAATTAAAACTATGGTTTATTAGGCCAATATTTGTTTACTTTTCCATGTGTTGAAACGTTTACACTAATATTTTGTTACACGGAAGATATCATATTAAAAATAGTGAAGATGGCTGCAAAACTGCTGGAAGAAAACTTAACGCAGTGCTCACTTTATTGTGAACGGCCTATATGCAACCTTGTTTGTACATACAGCTTCAAAATATACACTTATTTGGTAGTGTGATCGATATAAAATTACCTTGAAAATATCTTAACGCCATCTTCAAACCACAATTTCGGGAAAACCATGACATCTACGATAAAATTGCTTACTACCTTTTTTGTAATAAATTTTACTGTCTTCAATTTTTATTTCACATATTTATCAATAAACGAGTATTAACAGTGCATATTTTTTTACAGCGTAGCGCAGCGAGCACAGCTTGTATCCAATATGACTTTTGAAATTTTATTCCTTACATCAAAATGAAGGTCTGTACCTAATATTATATCTTAGCGATTTTTTCCGTAGTCAGGCCAATTATTGTTCTAACTAGCCTGGCTTATAGAATGAGTATGAAACACGTGGCAATCGGCTTAGAGTAAATATCACCATTCTCTGATAAACACTGCGTACGTGTATGCGATGATAGATCTCGCTTATTCATAGAAGGCAGTTTGAAGTTGGAACCCCAACCCTTCCTTTTTTTCTCGTGATGGGTATAAATTTCCACCATAGTTAGTAAGATCCATTATGATTTGGACAGAAGAGTTGGTGCAGAGATGACTGTCGATAAAATAAATAATTACCGAATAAGATTTACCACAGTTATTAACCGTTCGTTAGAAACACAAACTAATGGAGGTATAAATTATGTGTTGTACCCCACTCCCAAAATTGGGGAGGGGGGAGTTGACAATATAACTCCGCCTTCCAGGATTCCAGAACACTGATAAATATTAATTTGTCACCGGAATTTTGAACACCTCTTCCTAAAAATAAAATGTATTATAACGATAGCGAATACCTAATTTTGTTTTCGACATGACGTTATTCCTATGCCATAATTTCAGGTTGGGCGTGGAGAGGCGGTAAGTTAAGTCCCGCACGGCGACAAGCATCAGAGTGACTTGCTGTGCTGACACTTTGAGGTATTTATTCCCCCTTTGTGGAAGATGTAGTGTGACTGGTTCTTGACAGCCTACATCACTGCAAGCAAGCTGAGGGCCAGTTAGTTGGCTTGTGTACGGCCAGCACTGACATGTTTCGTTTGTACGTATTTTTACTCGCTGGAAGATGTACAATGTATTCGCGAGCTCAGTAGTTACGAATTCCTTTATTAGCGCGAAATAACAGTAAATGTTTATTTAGCATTAAAGAGATTAATTCCGTATTCGCGATTTTTAACTATATTTTTTTTAATGAACACTACATAAAATTGTTTATTTTCTATTAATATTTATTTTCTGATTATCTCGCGCGTACACATTACAATAAATATAATGTGCAATGCTTTTATTTAAATTATATGTTTCACTTAAAACAGTGGATAACTATAAATATTTGCTTTACATGCTTAAACTTTGAATTAAATCGACACACAAAAATACATTATTTGAAACATTTGTAAATAATTTAAATATATAATGTGTTAATTAATTTGTGTCCCACCGTTCCTTACATTTTCCATAAGTTATGTTTCTAGTTTCTGCATTCGTGATTTCATAATTCGCGCAATTTTTTAAAATTCCTAACCCTAGCGAATACAGAGAGATTGCTGCATAAGTATTGATACATATGCGTCACGACATATATATTTTGCATTTCAATTTTCTAAATAAAATGAAAAATCGCAATCGCTGAGCAGTTGCATTCTTTATAATGGATGTTACAGTTGATATATTTAAGATATTTACATTTAATAGCTTTAAATCAACGCATCGTAAAATAAGAATGGTGTAACTTACTACCTTAACATATGTAAAACTTTGGTAACTGCAATTAAATTAGTGTTGCGCAATTACGCAGATTCTCTAACATATCCTTGACAAGTTTGTGTATATGTGAGTGAGCATTCTTGAAGACCGGCTTGTCTAGAACAATACATAAAATATATTATTTATTGTGACTTTAGACGATAACTCTTTAATACAATACAATCTGCATACATTTTGTTACTTAGGCTGCTTTGTTAATATTAAAAGGTGGCAGGAAACTATAAATTACCTGAAAAGAAAAAAAGGAACTAGGATATAAAAAGTGCTCATTTTATCCTGAATGACCTATAAACATTGTTACATGCTGGGTGTACATGCGTTCATCAAAATAAACATTACAGTAATTCAAATATGTAAATGTTAATTCGTATTTACTTAGCTTGCATTGCCGGTACCACGAGAAGAAGTAAAACCATTTATTATGAAATTATGACGAGATAAAAGACAGAAATCCATGCTCTTAAAGAAACTGACGTGACAGAATGTCACAACAGTAACAGATAAGACTGATTAACGTTTTCGTATTTTAACTTAGTAAATAATAATAATATACCATACTGTCTAGCTGTTGGTTACAGATGTGATCTGTTGTATTTAGAGATATACTTCTCGCAGAACAAAAATAAGCATTCTACTAAATAACCACATTCAATAAAGGTTGCTTCTGAAAGAATGATGTATGCCTTTCTATTTTCATTGCTGGTTTTGCTTTCATGGTTCTGAAGTATTACAACGCCACATCATCCACAAACTTCACGACCTTAAATGTGAATCCACTACGTGATTAACATCTGGACACTTTAGCTACGATAGCTTACATAAAATGTCACAAGAAACGAATTCGTCTGTTGTAGACACAAAATGTAGTAATTCACATGTTAGTCAATATACATAAGCCCCAACATAACTTACAGGTTAATTTCATTTTGTAATGAACAGCATGTTCTGGGTTGACGTATAATAACAACTTACGCAATGCACATCTGAAGTAATAAATTCAACTGAAGTTTAATTTTTAATTAGTGTTGCATATTGTACTTCTTCAGAAATACTTGCACCCCATCGGTCTACATTTTTGGCGATAATGATTCTTTAAAATGTAAACGGGAGCCGGCATTGTAAAATATCTCTGTAAGTTTGATTACTAGCTGGTTTTACTTGTGTCGAGACAAAATTACAGCATGGCGGAATGATAATTTGTTAGTTTATGTAATTTCCTCCTTTTTTTTTAATGGCGAAGGAGACTATTAGCACTATTAGCATCACAGATATACGGGAAAATAACGTACATAATGACATTTAGTGTTATAAATTGATAGGGGTGGTAGATGAGGTAAAATTGAACATTTTTATTCAGGAAACCATGTTCGCAAATGCCTCCTTATACCCGAAAATGGCGTTACCATCGCGAAAGGGATGTAGGCAGTTATTATAAACAGCACGTGTTTGGCATGTTGTACGTAGGTATCACCTGCTTTGACGCTCAGTTTCTGCAAGTATCCACCACATGTTTCATACTTACGATGCTGACAGTCGCAGTAGCATAAGCACCATAATATGAAACACGTTTGCAGAGCTTGAGCTCACAGATATTCATTCAGTTCATGATGCAGCTGTCGGCAATGGTAGAGTAGTGGAGATACAGAAGCTCCCTGACAGGTTGCATCCAGTACCAGCGTTGCCAACCCTTCAGCAAAAAAAGTCCGTACGAAAATGTCATTTGGACCGTATTTTTCGCTCCAGGACCGTACACTACAATTTTTAGTGTTTTCTGTCAAGTTTATGCCTTAATTAGCATTCTTCTCAATTTCATATAACTATAGTAGCTAAATGTTGATTGTTTTAAATGATTTGCATCTTATTCCTTGTGATTTTCGGCAATGACGTGTGTACTACTACTACTGCTTCGGCAATTTTCGAATCAGAAAAAGACAATATCAAAACACCCTCCAAGTTTTCCATTGCCCATGAACGGTATAAAAACCGCGAAAAATACTGCTATAGCTTCCGCAGTGTGTACAAGCTTTCGAATGTCGAGAAAACAAAGTCAGATTTTTTAGAAGAAATAATAAATTGTTTTCTGGCTTGCTACAAGAACGCCTTAAATTTTTGCAATGTTTTTTTTTTGAGTAGAATTAAGTTCTGAAATTAAAATAAATATTATACATTTTAAAGTGTAGTGCGTTAGAGTTTTAAAAATTGGATTTCGTTGAAACAATTGTGTAATATTTTTAATCGGATGAAAATATTTTTAACTTATTTTCCTAAAATGTGCTAGGACCGAACAAATAGCGTACGACCCAGGGACTGGACCGTATATCCGTACACACAACGAAATTACCGTACATGTACGGTCAGGACCGTGCGGTTGGCAAGCTGCCGAGTACGCACAATGCTTGTACGTGCTGACCGCCGCGCCGCTTGCGGGAAACAGTTCCGCTGTACGTCAGAAAGCTGGCAAGTACTGCGAGGACAGTACAAGCACCAAGCTTTGAGGAAGAGATGATGGAACGAGTTCAGGGAACACCACCTACAAGCACACAGGCGATAGCACGTACCATTTACACCAATCATCATTCTGTTGCGTTAGTTTTACAACAACGACTGCTTCGACCGTATACCACGTACGGACGATATAGGTCGTACAGGAAGCTGACTTTCCTGCACTTGAGTAATTTTACCGACCGATGATTGTTGTGGCAGTGCGAACAAGACCCACGCATCCTACAGCAGATATTATTACAGATGAAAACTGCTTCATCAAGGATGGCTTGTTCGATACTCATAACACTCACGCATAGGCCGAGGAACATAACCACATGACGTATCCAACCAGCCATCTACAGAGATTTATAATAAATTTCTTGCTTGGGGTAATAAATGACTGTTTAATAAAGGGACATACATTTTGCCACCACGCTTCAACGCTGCAATGTGTCTGTAGTTTCTGAGCGAGGTTCACCAGGCCTGTTGGAGGACGTCAGTCTGTATATTCAGTTTGATAGAGCACCAGCTCACTACGGACTCTCTACACGTGAACACTGCTTTAGGACATCATTGAATAGGATGGGGAGGTTCCATTACCTGGCCACCCTGTTCCCCCGACTTAATGCCTTTATATTTCTACCTCTGGAACCATGTGAAAACACTTGTATACGTCTCTCCTGAACCGATGAACTGGAGGCCAGGATACGGGCTGCGTCCCAGACCACAAGACACATGCCTGTAATCTTCTACGATATGCAACACAACATGTTTCAGCGCTGCAATGCATATATCACTTGCTGTGCTGGCAATTTTGAGCAGCAGAATAAACATGACTGCAAACACTGATTACACTTGCATTTTCGTTAAAACCTGACGTCACGTTTCCTGTCAGGTTGTCTACTATCCACGTTCATTTGTATGCCACTTTCGGGTATAAAGAGGCAATTCCGAACATGGGTGTATCTATAAGATGTGTTCCAATTTACATCGTCTACCGCTCCTATAAATTTGTAACACTTCATTATCATCCTGTTTACAGGAAACTGGCAAGAACGAGACATAAAAATTACTGATTAATGTGATAGGAAAAACAAAGGACCGTTCTACAAATTCGTGTATAAGTAATAACTAATACATACTGTTACGGAGTCTGTAGTTTTACAAAACTATACCGAGAAGTAGAATACGACTTGCGGCGTAGCTAGGTCTCAAATTCGGTTGGCCAAATATAATAAAAAAAAAAACATTCAAACATTTGTTGTTGAATCATTCTCCAATTATTCGTCTATTAGAATACAAATATCTATAAATAATCTATTTGTGGTAATCACAATACCTAATGGTTTTATCTATAAAAATGATTTTACATAGTAGAACCAATTTAAAACGAAGCTACAGCGCAAATTTACGATACAGACTTTTATCTAAATTTTAAGAATAACTTATATATCTCAAAAGCGTGAAACTTGGGCCAGTGTCAAACTGGCGCGCAGTGTGTTTCTTGTCGTATATACCACTGCAACTGTGGAACTTTAAGGAGGCGATACACCCAACATTTTCATTGTTTTAATAAATTTTATATTTGTGCGAGATATGGTTTGTTGTGTAGACATAAATCATGACTATTTTGCATTGTTATGAAAAATTTCTAGCTTTCGTAGTCTTTGTATAATGGCACGTCATATTCCAAATTTGCATAATGTATGCTACAAAGGGAAATAACCAATTGTCTTGCCATAATGAAATAACTTACAGTGAAGAACAATGCTGCAAGCTATGTCAAGACCTGTATAAAAACTGCATTGCATTTTATTTTGTACTAAAAACAATTAAGAAATTCAATTTTTAATCTCAAATTCTGTAACGTTTTAGAATTCAAAATAAAGTTCAATGCTGTTTTTATACATGTTTGGACGTATTCCATGACACTGTTCTTTAGTGTGAATTATTTCACTTCGGTAGGTCAGATAATTTTTCTTTTCTAGCATAAAACTCTTTTGTATAAATTTTAACTTTCACGTGCTTTACATAAAAACTATGAAAACTTTAACATTTTCGTTACAGTAAAATAAAGGTATACAAAACAAACCCAATCTAAAATATCAACAACTTTTATGACGATTAAAATTTTCTGTGACCGTCCCCTTAAGGTGGCCGTCTGCCAAGGCCACCGAGTGGTGCGCGTGTTACCAAATTGTCCTAGAACTGCCCAATGCATATGGGTGACGTTTACTTAGGAATATAATTTAAGGTACGTTACTCGTGTGTATACACATTGCACATTCGCCATCACTCATTACCTAAAGTATTATTTTTTAGCGGTCGAAAATGGGTGGTTTTGCGGTCCTTTTCTTAAGTATGTAAACCTCGGCACTGAATCTTTTAAAAGGTATCGGTGTGTACAATATACCTTTATCTGTATTATTACTTTATAAAATGGTAGTGTAACCAGTGAAAATATCACACGGCCGAGTTGTCGGCCAAGCACGCCAGTCCAGTGACATGCGTTTAGAGGCTGGAGTGAGGCGTTATGTGCGTATTTTGTCGTCCTTAAGGCCGTTCTACAGTGAAACGGAAACGTAAGAAAGCGGGATCATGAAGAAGTATTCAACAGTTGTTTCTTTTTGCCAACCTACTCATAAATAAAACCTCTTTGGACTGTAGCCTCACTCAGGAATTGTATGAATTTGTGATGTAGGAGGGGTGGGGTTACGGGTTCGTAACCCGCGCAAGACTTTGCGATGGGAATTACTATGATATCATACTAGCATATTGCGTGCGCTCTTTACACTGATCTAAGACAATTTATAGTTCACTGTTAAATGCCTTCATCACATATTTTATCCAGAGTTTCTGTTTACATTACATAATTTCACGCAGTCAAAGCCGCAGCCGGGCAAGCTATTTTACAGAGAAATAAAGACGAATTAAAAACAAAGATGTTCTGCAATCAAAGTACGCTCAGCGAAGTGGACTGGATAAAGCTGTTTGTGTTTGTTGTTTTAAAGATATACAGAGAATATAGTAACACCATCAATTAATACGTAATTAAAAGTTAGTTACTTTTTTCTATAGTACACGCGGGCGAAGCCGCAAAGCGACAGCTAGTTATATATACTTCTCAACTTGTATACAGCATTAAACTTGGATGAAATAAACAGATCTCAAATGGAAAGAACATATTAAACTAATTTCTAATAAATTAAGTAAGGCAAGCTACGCGCTTAGAATACTCTGTTCTGAGTGTCGCCATGGCCGAAACGTAAACAAGCAAGTAGACAAGCAAGTAGACCGGCGCTACAACACCACCCCTTTCCAAACCACAGTGTAAAGAAGGCCAACTGGCCGACAATATAGGGCACTGTAATGAGCTAAACGGGGCTGACACATTATGGTCACCTAGCAGACAAGATGTGCCGCCAACAGCCCGCCGTGCCAGGGAGGAGGTCGCTGGTTCGAGTCCCTAGACATGTCGCACGCCGCTAGTCGAGTACAACCACACAGCCTTCGGCATAATGAATTAAGGTGGGAACGTAAGCCCTGATTATGCCTGTAGTTAATCCATTATAGTTAATTAATTATACTCCACTCTGTTAACACCGCTCCCCTCCCAACTAACAAGTATGTAGCTTTATATATAACTTTATATAAATTTTGGATTTATGTTTCAAATCCCACCTATGTAGAATTGTTTTAACTGTTAAAAAAATAGTTTTCAGCATATTATAAAACTAGCTGTCCCCTGCGGCTTTGCTCGCGTGTATTATTCATAACTGATAATATTTACATTAGTTGAAACAAACCTCTTTGTACATTAGATTGGTACTTCAGTTATTTAGGCCGGTATTCCTAAACGTGTGTATAAGGGTTTAGGTGCAGCATATGTCATGCCTGGGCCTTATCGGTATTCCTAAACGTTTGTATAAGGGTTTAGGTTCGGACATTGCTTATTCAGGACTGATCTGTGACTTTTCCTTGTCCTAATATAACTACACATGCGCAGTACGCTTAGCCCTACAGGCGGCTACGTACGTTACAACGTATTTTACCGCTTGCTGGACGAATATCGCTTTAAATAATAAAAGAGAAAACAAAAACATTCGAACCATGCAGAAAATGAAACTTTGTGGCAGCAGGGGTAATAATTTTATTTGGGTTCGAATCCCGGTCACTCCAATTTTTTTTTTACTTTTTTGTATATTATGTATCACAATAAGGTAAAAATGAAATTAATGTTTATTTCCATAAATATAGTTTCTAAGCATTAAACTGATTCAAAAATATAGAAATAAGATAAATGTATAATGAAATTTAATGAATAGAAATTTTTTCCCCCCTGTAAATTGTAGTCAACATGTAGGAATACCACGTCTAGTGTACGGAATATAATGACTTGACTTTTTTTGTTCTTTAATAATGACTTGACTTTTTTTGTTCTTTAAATGCTTGCAAATAGAATAAATAACGGACGTACGATCAATAGGCACCTTTTGTAAACCGGCCTACTTAAGACCGCTCTGTACAGGTAGTGACCTTGATGTGAGCTCCTCATGCCACGTGTTCGAGCAGTCCGGGAGGCGTGTCGAAGGGACGAGGGCGCGGCTTATCACTGTGACGTAACTAGAGGAAGTTGCAGAGGAGGGGGTGCGAGCAATATGCCTATCACTTCCCCTCCTTCATATGTGCTCTTGTCGCCTTGAGGAGAAGGTCATACTAAAAGAAGCTAACCGGGGTGTCGACTGTCGAGCCGGCCGGTACAGCGCCTCTTGTATCTGAGTAACGACGTGATGGCTTCGGTGGCGCGTGGCGCCATATATGTCGTACAATAGCCGTGCTTCATTATACACAAACAGAATATTCGCAATATTTAGCCCTCGGCAAACTGTTTTGAGAGACTGATTATGTTATTTTACTAGACAATGGTTTTATGGATTTTATTTATTTATTAAGTCCGCGAACTGTTAGCTTCGATATGAAGATTTCAAAGGTTGATA
>PNEQ01134714.1:0-18084 GCA_003012365.1 Medauroidea extradentata | reverse complement strand
TTGATAAGCAAATTAAACTAAATGTAAGCTTGGATTAGCGAAACTCATTCTTACATAATTATAGTAGTTAAGTAGTATAGAGAAATACGATATTTAGTTATGCTGTCAATAAGTTGCAGTTCCTAAAACAGTATATACGTTTTTAAAATCCACAAACACGAAACGTGCGCGACAGTGGTGAGGGAAAATACTACTTGCGCAGTAGGGGCAGGCTGCACGTGAATACCAGCAGCTCTGCTATCAGCCGGGCGAGCTCCCCGCGCGGTATCTGGCAACACTGCAAGGGCAGCGCGTTTGATTGCCCGAGGATAGAGGGGAGGGTTGTCAAGCACTCGCGTGGTTGAGGAACAGGCTGAGGAGCAGAGTAACGTGACCCTTCCCCTCCGAAGCTATCTCGCGACTGAGCCTTGCCTGGAGCGACCGTCAGCTTATATACAAGTTAGTGGCTTAGGAAGGAGTCACTCAGAAGCCTCCTCTACCATATCATAACGTCAGATTATCGAAATTAAACTGTGACTGTTTTTCACTGGTAGACCGGCACCTTAAGAGTCTGTGTCTCCTCTTATGTTGAAAATACACTTTTTCTTCTAATAAACAAAGTGCGTTACGAATTATATGCAGTGTATCTTTACAGAAGCAATACATTCTACGATTACGTGCTTATTATTAGGCTAAATTTTGACTTTATTATTTAGACTTTGTTATATGTTCAGCGGTGACTATAATCTTAAATGTTATATTATTTCTTTAATTGCATATTCACGTTTTAATATTTCATATACAACGTGAATAGTGAAAACTAAGTTAATTCTAAATCCATATTAAAATATTTTCGATATTTCTTGGTAAATTTTAAAACTGGAATAAATTAAAAATAAAATTCAGCGCTGTCAGGGAAACAGCACTTAGATACGATTATATTTTCCTTTCTTGATCTTAGACAGCTACATGAATGGTTTATATTCTTTACTTTCAAATGTCAGCCTTGGCTCTTTTTATACGCTAATCACAACCGCATTTTCATCTTACTTGGCGGAGGTTCGGAAATATAAGCTGGTTATCCCTAGTAATAGTCATCTAACAAGGAAGCGCGGAAGATTAGCTACTGGTTCGAATAACACGAAGACTATATTTATAACAAGTTATCCAACTGTGTAAATAGTTCACGTATATATTCTGCGTTTGAAATCCAGTTCTTTCTCAAATAAAATCGTGAAATTGCAGTAACTCAAAACATAGTTGATGAATTTTAATTTTTACCGGTGGTTTTTAACTGGTATCATCTGAATCGTAGTTATTTATCTTACAAATAGTACCTTGCATTATTTGTTGAGTTCATCACAATGCCCTACCACTAAGTTTCGTAGCACTTTCGCACTGAGGAAAATGGATTTTTCTAAGAAACAAATAACTAAGGTTGATATTAATTTTTTGTAACACATAAATTACTGTTAAATTAACAATCGTAACGTTCAAGTAGTTACTGGAATTTGTTTGCTTCGACAGTAAAGTTTTGTTGATATAATTTATTTAAAACAAACTTATACTTAGTTGGTTATAATAATTTTTTTCTTAGCTGTTATACTATAAAATATAATGCGTGCATTCGATTTTACCGAAAATATTTATTCCTGTTAAAAAATACAAACGCTACTTTGCTTATACTATTTCATTTATTTGCTTCTACTATCATATTGAATTGAGTCAACAATATTTATTACTTACTATACATGATCTTACTATACTATACATATCTAGTAAATTTACCCATGGCAGATGTTGAAAAAAGAAAAGAATTGGTTGGAAGTGACGAAAGATGTCCGTTCAAGATGTCGTTCTTGAAATTGCTGTTATTTGGTATGCACGTGTTCGCATTTACACCAACTGTGGTTTATAAAACTTGTCTAAACTTTTTTTAAGTATACGTGTGCAGCAAATTTGTTAAGTGTGAATTGTTGTGTTCTATTGTATAGTCGCATTAGGTTGAATACCTGAAGATACTTGTAACGGTTTCAAACATTTTTCCGAGTAAACACTAGTCTAATTATAATTTCCAGTTCATGCTACTCATATTTTGCCGCATATTCTGTGTACAATTTTGTAAAGGCTACGGAGAATAAAACAGCGAGAGTCAGCCAGACTGTCAGAATCACGAGTTTATCGGAAATAACATGTCACAGGTGTATGCAAAATTCGTTAAATTATTTTTAAATCGTGATGGTCTAGTGGGTTCGACCGCTTGACTCGTGGTTAGCGCTCCTGGTCTCTGGGACATGGGTTCCGGGTTCGACCGGGGAGGTAACATTTAACGTAACCTCTTCGTCTTGAGTGATTAGAAAAAGTCACGGTACAAACTACAACGAAAATAAGTTAATAATTAAATTAAAAATTTTGAAAATGACTTAAAAAGACTAAATTTCAAATCGATCAGCAGAATTGCTCACATTCACTAAAAATAAAACTAGAAAAGAGATTATGAATTTTAAACGGTCGAACATATTTCCTTGAATCATAGCTAATAACACTCTCGATGAAGTCCACTTTCAAACAAACAAACCGCATCAAAATCGGTCCATTCGTTTAGGAGCTACGATACCACAGACAGATACACAGATAAACAGCCAGACACGTCAAACATCTGTAAAATTACATAATGAGTCCGCAATTCCACACTAAATAATATTAACTTCGGTTATAGAAAAATAATTAAGCACATAAACCACGCTGTGCACAACGCACTGGACGAACGATTGTACTCCTGGCCAACGCACAATTTAGTCGATTGTACATACGCAGCCACATTATACGTCAGCTCTAAAACAGCGTGGTTAAGGGTACAGCAATTTTCATTACCATGTTTGTATTTTTTATTTGTAGCACACATTTTTTCTTTATTTTAGACACAAAATGTGTCTAAATTTTGCTCTTATGAAATTTTTTTTCTCTAAAGCCAAAATTTGCATGTTTCCGTTTTAAGGACAGCATTAAAACCAACTGACATGCAAAACTGAAAACATTCAGTGGATAAAGACGTCACAGGCTACAATTTTACGTACATAAAAACAAATCATAAAAACTTTTTGTATTTTAATAAAAATACTGAAAATTAAAAAATATTAAACCTTCTATATTTAAAAAAAAAATTTTATTTTGTATTTAAACATACCAGAACGTGTAGCCTACAACATCGTTATTTACTGTGGATTTTTTTTTTTTCAGTTTGGTAAGTGGTTTGGTTTTAGTGTCGTCCTTAAAACGGAAACCGGCAAATTTTATCTTTAACGAGTCACTACGCAAGTACTATGTCGCACAAAATTTTTTACAAGAGCAAAATTTAGTCAAATGTTGTGTCTAAAACAAGAAAAAAATATTAGGTACAAATATAAAAATACAAACATGGTAATGAAAATTGCTGTACACTGCGCACTTAACCTCGCTGTTTTAGAGCTGACGTATAATGTGGCTGCGTATGTCCAATCGACTAAATTGTGCGTTGGCCAGGAGTACAATCGTTCGTCCAGCGCGTTGTGCACAGCGTGGTTTATGTGTTTCATTATTTTTTCCTAGAACCGAAGTTAATATTATTTAGTGTGGAATTGCGGACTCATCGTGTAATTTTACATACGTTCTTACAATTTGTGTTATTATTTTGTGTTGCCACTTTATAGTCAGTTTTGTTTCAACGGAACCACAGAATAAATAAGTGTAACAGACACGACATGGTGTGGGTTTTAGCGAACTCACCCTCTCTTTGGTCTGAGTTTCATAGCGGTTCAGTTCACGTGGTGGTTAATTATATTGCAATTTAGTAAGTCTCACTTCAAAAACTGTGAGGAAAATGATACGTAGGTACAGTCACATTTGCTACGTCTATATATCTATTTTGGAAGCGAGAAGTGTTTACTACTTCGTTTACTAGCCGGTGCTACAATTTATGTAAAGTAGTCGTATACAAATAACCCTACATGCACCGTAAGAGATCGCCAACTTTCTTTACCTCTAATGTGCTTACGACGCCTAACGCACTGCTCAAACGTATGTGTTCAATTTTTACGATTATTTCCCACAGCGTTGTAGCATGGCATTTAGTTTTATTAAAAAGTAACTTCGCTAGGATACATATCGTTCATGTCCATATCTGTAAATAATTTATCAGTTTTCTACCAAACCTATACTTAAAACTGAATAACAAAAGAAAAACTATAACAAACTGCAAGAAGACTTGTAAAATTAAAATATTAGTTTACAATTTCATATAAAATAAACAATTGTGTGTGATAAGTTCCACATTCACGAGTTGTCACATTTGTGACATATTCCACAACTTTGAGTAGTGTTGCTTGTTTAGTAGTATAAAAGGAATGGTAATAAATGAATAAAATATAGTAACGCAATTTTATGCTATACTATTCTGCATTGGGAATGGTAGGTGATCTGTTAAAAATATGCAGTCATCAGCTGTATCTTTACTGTTTGAAGAAAAAAGATTAGCCCAATATTTTTATAATAACGTCACCATTATTTACATATTGTAAATAACGTTACATACTAACAATACTGGTGTTTATCTGTGGTGTATTATTTTATTTTACGCGCTGTTTCTAGTGTAACACACAGTAAACTTTTTCTGACATCAGGCAGCAAAAACACAGTAGTTACGTTGACAGTATAAAATTTACGTCTCTATGGTTTATTTCAATATTTTACCCTCAAAGGAAAACAAAAATATTCGCGAATCGATGTATAAATTATAATTTCTATAATTTTCTGCTGACTAGCATGTAAATTGTCAACTTTTGAATAAGTTTAGTATTAAGTATACGATATTAAACTGTGATTCTTGGCGGTACGTAAACAAAGGTGTCAAGTTTCTTGTACTTTCATGCCAACCTTTAAGTTTACTAAAAATCTGTAAACCGTGTCGTAAGGTGGTTGCTAAAATCTGCAACCTGCCCTTACCTGAAGAGATCCAAGAAGATCTAAACACGAGTACGTCATTCTTATCCTTGGACGGCCTTACGGCTAGGATAAGAACTGGGATTTCCAATTGCTATATTCAACCGCCGATATTCGAAAAATGATATTTACGATCCATCTTTATTTGTCTGTGTGCACGTGACCATGATGTACAAAGTTCTGTACTAATGGATTTTGGTAAGGTTTGCTTCGAAACTGTCTGGAAAATGTGTGTGGCATTTGTGTTTTGAGCGCATTTCACAGTAACCTACCTGTCACGAGTTCCATATATTTTTTAAGTGGGGAACACACACGCATTTACGCCTTCTCACGCAGACAGGGGGGTGATACCATAATATTATTATTTTTAGCCTACTTTCCTACGGACAAAGTTGGATTATGAGATCTCCTTTCTGCTTGTGTGTCTGCATCTGTGTGAGTGGGGTAGTTGTCCGGGTTTGTGTGTGTGTCCCTAAAAACTTTTAAACCACTGGACCGAATTTCATCAAACGTTGTACACACGTGGTAATTCGTAATCTTAATTGACTTATATATATTGTTTACGCCATGTTCATATTTTCCAAATGGCGGCCGCTTTAAAATTTTTCGATCAAGCTAGATATCTAAGGAACCGTACATTAGAATTTAATCAAACTTGGTACACATATAGTACATACAAAGCTGACTTAAATATTATTGTGTATTTCGTTCATCCTGAGAGCATACTTTCAAAATGGCGGTAATTTTTATATTTTTAGCATAGTATCACATATATTAGGAAATATTATTCGTAACTTCGACAAACTTGGTACATATATACTACACACAAAGCTGAGTTGAATATTGTGTATTTAGTTCATATTGCGTGTATAGTTCATATTGTGTATATATTTTCAAATAACGGCCGTTTTGGTATTTTTAGCGTATTTACACATTTCTCAGGAAACATTTTTCAGAATTTAACCACACTTGGTGCATGTATACTATAGGTGGTTCGGAATAAAGTGAGCACTCAAAAACCCTGCTAAAGTTCTATTTTCAGCCAATTCGTATCTTTCCGCCTGTAACGGCTAACGACAGAACATGTCTAACCTCTCTGGACACATCACTTGATGCTTGCGCGTGTAAAATAAACTGTGTAGTCATTACTGAGTAGTACAATTTAATAAAATATGTTTATTAATTATATATAATACAATTACGTCGATTTCGGATGATTTTCTTCCTGTATCGTTGCATTTAAATAGGAAACAGACGGAACTATATTGCGTAATTTCGCTGCCAACCATACAAGCAGTAAAGGGACTATGAGTAATGTTGAATTATATGCAGTAACAGTCAGTGATATTTTTCAAAGGTTAAATTTTTAGTACTCACTTTATCCCGAATGACCTATACACACAAAGCTGGCTTTACTGTTTTGTACTTCTTCATCCTGTGTTCATATTTTTAAAAGTGTGGTCATATTTATATTTTTGCATAGTATTATGTATATTAGTAAACACTTTTCAAAATTTCACTAAGCTTGGTACACATATAGTCTACTACATACACAACTGACTTAATTTTTTTGTATTTCGTTCGTCCTGAATGCATTTTTTTTAAACGGCGGCCGTTTTTATATTTTACCGTATTATTACACACCTTAGGAAATATTTATTTATTTATTTTCAGAATTTCACCAAACTTGGTACAAATATACTACATATAAAGCCGACTTAACGTGTGTGTTTCGTTAATCCTGTGTTCATATTTTTGCAATGGCGGCCATTGTTGAATTTTTAGCCTAGTATAACTTATCTAAGGAAATAATTTTAAGATTTCCACCAAACTTGGTACACATATGCTACATGCAAAGCTGAGTTGAATATTGTGTATTCAGTTCATCCTGTGTTTATATTTTCAACGTGGTGGCCTTTTTGGTAGTTTTAGCATAGGAACGCATCTTAAGATGTATAATTTCAGAATTTCATCAGACTTGGTACGTATAGGCCTACAGTGCATACAAATCTCACTTGACTTTTGTATATTTCGTTCATCCATCTGTAATAGTTTGAAAATGGCGGCTATTTATTATTTATCTTTATGGCAGGAAGACTTCTAAGAATATTTTTTTTTATCAATTTATTGAACTAGTTACTCGCAAATTACTCAGAAAACTGACTTATCTTTAGCGTATGTCGCGTGTAATATGTCTAAATCAATGTTATCATTTAATTTTCCTAGATTACGTAAACGATTATTACTTCCAGGTTAATTTGTACCCACTTTGAGGAATATACTCATCAGTTATGCTGGCAAATCCTTGTTTTTTTAAATGTAAATTCGCTTACAATCATAAACAACAGCTTTATTAAATCCGAACTGTAAGTCACAGTAGCTAAAAAATTAAGTTTAGGGAGAGAATTTTATACTTAGTTATTGCTTGGAGAATGTGAAATGTACAGTGCATCACTGAGTCTCGCTATTTTTCAGGTGCTATTTTCCGTCATAATAGCCTTTGTGCGTTAAAAATTACTTATGTGTTTTCGAATTAGTTTGAAGTTCTAAAATGTTTGTAAGAGCTGAGAAACAATCTTATAATAAAAGTCAAACAAAAACAACCAAGGAATATGAAATCACGTGTAAGTTCTACTTCCTTAAAGTGTGTCGAGATTTTAAGAGTGATTAATTTTTTATCGTGGACGTTGTAAGACCACGTAACGTTCTGCCTAGCAGAGAACATGTACGTGCAGAGAAGCAAAACAACCGCTGGGACATTTCCAAATGCTCCACTAGAGTGTACGGCGGAGTATACACAAGACACGCCCCCCACAGTTTCAACCAACCAACTGGCGACTGAGTAGTCACATCAAAGGCAGCGTTACCGCGTCATTTCGCTTCTGCATATTTACCTGTTCCGCGACCCGTGGTAGCCACAATCACTCGCCGATGTGATGTGTGTAAATACTTCGTGATGGGGGAGTGACCAGGGTGGAAAGCTATGTAAATTCATGCTGCGTTTCTCTCCTAACCCCTATATACCTATGCAAACAGGCCTCGCAGTGGAACGGGTACGTTATCCTCAACAGTATTGTACATAATATAGTTCAATTTTATGGCTAATCTTAAATTTTCTACAACGTAGTAAAAAAAATTATAGCAAACAGTAGTTTTGAATATACTGTTACATCCAAAATAGCCTATTGTACATTTTCTGTGGATATAATACATAAGCTGTTGTAAAACTTTTGAACATTACATGTAACTAATTGTCTCTAACAATGACAACTAAAATCCTGAGAAAGAGATTAGGTACTCTCGATTTAAAGACAGACAGGGAAACATAAAACAGATGATTCAGAATGCAGGTGTGAATAAAACCAATTTCAGATGGAAAAAAGGTGTGTTTTGAAGTAAACAGGGGACTTTTGACTGGCAACGAAACAGACTTGTTTACACAACTGCACACACCTACACACATCCTAGTTAACCTTTTACGGTTTATAAATATTACTGCGGTAACCCTTGTGTACTTTTCTATGTACTTGGTACACATAAATTTACATACCAAGGGGTTTAGGATTCTTCTCCTTCGTAGCAAAGTAAGTATTTTTTTTTAAGTGTGTTCAAGTGGTCAAGTAACTGTCTTCTACATTTTCAGTTTACTTTAAATGTTATATTTTATTAAGTACTGGTATGAGAAAAAAGTAAATGAGGAACAACATACGTAAATATATTAACTACAATAATTAAGGCGGTTTAAACGTGTGATATATTGCAATACAAATTTCAAAATTTCGCGTTATCAGTTATCCGCCTTCTTACGACGAATTGTAAAGACACTAAATAAAAAAGACGTTTGATGGAAATTTATTAAAATGTTTGCGTGTAGTTTTATTTTAATTTTATGACGAAATTAAAAACAAAAGTAGGCAAATATTTTCTAAGGCGTACTAACTGTCTAATCCAAAAGATATTTCTTCATGTAGTTGCTACGAAATCGAGAAATACTTGAGCCATTGTATAGTAATATGAATAGTAATAAATTTCATGAAATATGCATTGGAGAATAATATGTTATGTTAAAATGTTCGTAAGTGTGTTAAAACCTACCCAAAAGTAATTTTTCAGTTCATTTTTTTATTTAATTATATTTCTTGTGTGTAGCTACCAGCAATGAAATACCCTTAAATCTCAGCAAATAATTGAAACTTGTATAGCCTTGAGGAGTACTTAATACATTTTCCTTATAAGCAGGCTACGTGTACGAAATCGAAGCATTTTAAGGGGTAAGATATATTACAACTGTAAGTTATATACACGCTATATAACAAGGTAAAGTTTATTGATATATTGATTGATGAATGTTCGTACTAAACCAACGGAGAAAGAAAATATTTCTTGAAAGTTTATTTAGGTGCTTGATAATTTATATCATAAAAACAATACTATTTTATCATTCTTAAATCTTCACTTGGTAAATCGTTGTGCACTCGTGTGTTTATGGATGTATCCATCTAACGACCTGTATGACCCTCCGCCCAATGTCAACTGCAGGGAGCATCAGTGATCAATACGAATCCCTCTACTTTTAAAATAAATCGCTTTAATGACACTCTGTTCTGCCTATTTTACGTGTGGGAATTTACTATTAGCGTAATATATAAGAGTTGGACAGTGTTCTGTACAACTATAATAACATGAATTTTCTGTTCAGAGTAGTTTTTTTTTTTTTTACAGATAAATGTTGTGTTAAATTTAACAAAATATAGTTAGAGTTGAGCTTGAATCACGATGGAAGATTTGTTTTTCCCAGAGTAATAGTTTTAAGTGATTGTATTTTATTGGGACATAGTAATAATATTTACATTGGATTGTAGTAAAGGCTGCTTGTACTGTAAGAGTCGACGAGGGAAATTAATTGTTATCCTAACTTTTGACTGCATATCTACACGTTTGTTGAGAGAATATGTAAGGAAAGAGAGAGACAGGTAACGAAGTGATCAACTGCGGTTCCGCGCAATCCCAACTGTTACGGCGCGTACACACTGGCGAGCAGAGCGGCTCGCGAACTCGTGTTCGCGGTAAAATTAGTTTCAACGAACCTCCAGCGATCCACTGGACAGCCTAACCAACAAAGAGCCTACAACGAGCGGATGGTGGTCTACTGATAGCAAGGATGGTTTGCGAGCGCTGTCCAAACATACGAACCTGCGCCGAGTGTGTCCAGACTGGCGCAGCGAATCCCGTGTTTCTCGAAAAAAAAAACCGACATCCTTCGGATCGTCGCGAGCGGTTCGTAGGGCGCTCGCATGTCGCTCGTGATAGCATAAAAACTGGCGAGCATGCTGCTCACGAGAAGTTCGCGAACAGCTCTGCTCGCAAGTCAAGTGTGTACGCGGCCTTAAATTAACTTGAAGTTGCTTTTCTTTGTGTTAAAACTTTTGACAATTTGTAGCCATAATAGTTCTCAAGCATACTTATAAAAACTGCGTGAGTGAAGATCGATATTGTTTTAGGGCCACGTGTGACTGGCCAAGATTTTTCAAGCGCGGTCCTGGTGTGTGAAAGCCATTGTTGATTTGTTGGCGAGCAGTCACGTGAGGTATAAGAAATTATGCTGCATCACAAGAGTGTCGTTCCCAAGCTCGTTCTGTTCCCTTTTTAACTTTATGTATGATTTTAGTGGGGTACTTTATTAACCTTGGCAACGGCAGTGACGTTACAACAAGAAAATGAAGAATAACACTGGAAGTCAAATATTTTATTTTATTCTATCAATTTGCATCATAAACAAAAGATGACGAAAAGACGAGAAGATATAAATACCGAAGGGTCTTGTGGCTAGGAGGGAGGGAAATGATTGTCTAACCTAACCTACACCACAAGAGTATGTCGACCAATCAGCTATCTGCAATACATAAGCTTACTGGAACTCACTACACAAGCAGTGAAGTAACTGATACTTTGAACAATTGGCTCAGATTGTGGTAAGGAACTCTCACTTGCTAGTGACGAAAACGCGTAGCACTTTTTAAGAGTTCGTACAGGTAACGCGCTAAATATATTCCTTAACAGTTTTAGGAAGTTTTTTACCAATTTCATATTATGGAACGTTTACAATACTAACGTTTGTAAATAGAGCAACAGCTTAGCATTGTTACTTTACATGCCTCTTAACATCTGTGCAAATTTCACTGTTTCCTATAAAGATGTAGAAGCTCTATTATTGATGTTTGGTAGAAAGGTTTGACAAACTACTTTCTTAACACTTCTATGCAATGGTGTTGTAAATTTACAATTTTTTTTACAGTGTGCGATACAACTGGCAGATTTCGTGGGTCATTTATCACCCGTGTGAACTAAATAATAATTTCACTTGTACTACACACAGTATTTACGAATGTTAGCCAAAAATATATGAGCCTTTATACAAAGAATCATCAATGTTAACGATTTCACATCACATTTACAAGCAGAGGGAAGGTGACGCAGGCTGTAAAGTAACCGAAATAAAAAAACACCGTCCTCAAATTTTAATAATCGCAATGAGGAAGCAATGCAATTACCCTGTAAGAATATGTATACGCAGACAAAATCCGCTGTCCATGCATTTCCCCTCAAGAACCGGATCGACCAGGTGCACATGTAGAGAGGAAACAAAAAAAACCGGTTTGGATAACTTGCCAACGGATGCTTTGTAATTCGCCCAACGCCTGATATCATCTAAAGGAATTATATGTGTTATGCTGTCCGAAGTGGTGCCAGCGCGAGTCGGTCGCTTCAGTTCTGCTGTGGCCTGCAGAACAGGGTTGGGACGCGGGAGAACTGTTCGCTGACCTGACAATGTTTGGAGAGGGTGCCGGCGGCCACCTGCAGTCCTGGAAGTGGGCGTGTCCTCACCTGGGCTGAACTCTTGACCTCCTGGTGTACCGTGTCCTCGTCGCTGGAGTCGCGCACTAGTGGATGTCACGCCGACTAGCTACTTGATCTACGTCGAGTAATTGGGTACGCTCGCAGCACCGAGGGTCGTGAACTACGTTCCCGCGTCGTGTTTGTGTACCTGTGATTGTTCAGGGCTGTGTGTTACAACTGACAGTTTAAGAGGGCGTGGTACATAATTCAACGATAAAAGCATTAATCTATAGCTGTAGGGTTCTTGAAGCCAATTTGCGAAAACAAAGCAATAACAATCTTAGACAATAGATTTAGCCAACGTTTTAAACAAAATTGTTTCTAGTGTTACGAACTTCTGAGGCATAAGCTCTGACGCCGGAACCTCGTGCATTTGGCTGCCGCGCAAGAGATCAACGTGTAACGGATTGGTAACCTTGGATAAATATTTACTCATAAAGTTAGCAAATATCATTATCTAGGATTGTCATTGAGTATTTTATCCAAATTGGCTTCGAATAAACGCATAAATCAATTGATGTTTCCAGCGTTTATTTATCTACCACACTTAAGAGGCCGTTCCAGTGTTTCAGGTGCATGTATGCAACCCGCATTAACCCCGTATAAATCAAGGCTTATATTACCTTCGCTATGGCAATATAAGTATTACTCATATCAACATTATCTTCGTGTTTTATCAATTACTCAGTCGTTCTTCTTTCTGCTGCGTTCGCCGAAGTCAAGCATAAAGAATGGTAGACTATAAAATTTACAAACCTTTTTTTTTTTGTATTAGGTTTCAATATAACCGTTTGTTATACTAGATTTTGCAGAACACAGCGAAAATAAGAACGACTGCATCTTTCATAGAGCGCAAAGATAATATGTATATATGTAATACTCTTACTGCTATAGCGAAGGCAATATTAACCTTGATTTATATGGAGTTAATACGGGTTGTATACATCCGCCTGAAACACAGAAACTGCCTCTTAACCTAGCGGTCACGTGTTCCGATTGGCCACAGTCTAATTAACAGCAAAGCGAGAAATTTTAAGGCATATCCTAAATATGTTAAGTTATAGTTAGTGTCCCGGAAATGTCGCGAATTCAACTGTGGATAGGTTGGATTTCTAAGTCATGTATACGTTGGAAACTTTTTTCAATCGGGTCATTATCATTATTTATTAAACGTGACCTTGAAGACAATGAATCAATGGCCTACATGCATAAAAGCACTCATGGACTCCCGCGCTACATCGTCAAATGTTCAAATGCTCACTCACTGTAGCAGCAGCCAATGTACAAGCAGCTGAGGACACAGTGTACACAGGACTGTGCAGTCCAGCCTGCTGGTTGTTGAACCCGCGAAGTATCCGGGACTCTACCAATCACTATTTTTAAAAGTGCCATTAAGGCAACGAGTAAAAAAATCTTAAATGGCATTACTTTTGGCATAATGACTAGAGATGATGGTATATCGCGAAAACGTTTTGCGTCAACATAGCCTTGAAAACACTGACACAACGTAGCTGTCTGCAGACCAATAACATGCATTAAATATTAAAATAGCGGCATTCTTATTAGCTCAGTCAAATAGGGCAGGAGCTCCACGTACAAGGAAAAGCCAGTAATCTTTTGATAAGTTGAACGTATGTTGAAGCCTAGCAAATAGTCAAGTTTTTCCGCGATAAACCATCATCTCTAATAATGACCTATGCTGTCCGTATTAGTTTTATCTGCTCTATAACCAACCCAGCTATTTATTTTTCAAAAACTGTGATCGCCTACAACTAGGCTGAATTATTATTGTGTTATTTGTGTTATTGTACATAGCGAGAGGACTGAGCAGAATAATTGTAAATAATGTGGTGCTGTAAACGGTAAAAGGGCGCATGTTGTTAAGGAAAGATGGAACACAGAAGCTGCGGGGGTGCTTAGAGTGCCTAGAGGTTTAAATCTGGCCCTGCGTGTACAAGTTATTGGCAGCGTGTCTTTCACAAGAGGCGTTACTTATTTGACTGTGCCAATCAGAACACAAATACAGTGACTCCACACTTATGTGATTAGCGGGCAGAATCGCAAGACGCTGAGAGTTAAAAAACATTCAACCGTTGACCACGTGGCAGAGCTGCATGTGTGCACGTAAGGCTATGAAACAAAGTGTTGCAAAAATATTTTTGCTAAAATCACCTGTCCCTGGCAAGGAGTAACAATTTCTCGCGATAAATTAACACTTATGTAGCTCATTCAAGATAAAGTGAGCAATAATAATGTAACCTTTAAAAATTATCACTACCCGTTACCGCATATAATTCAGCATTAACTGTAGTTACGTTACTGCTTGTATGATTGACAGCAAAGTTACGCAGTATAGTTCCGTGTATTTTCATATTTAAATACGGTAGCACTTTTACATAATCAACCGAAATCTACATACTTCTATTTCGTATAGCCTACATAATAAACTTTTTTCTATCAATCATTAAATAACGTGTCCAGAGAGTTTAGGCATTTCCCATCCATAGCCGGTACTCGCGGAAAGATAAGAAATTACTGAAAATAGAACATTAGCAGGGCTTTTATGAG
The DNA here is from genome assembly GCA_003012365.1 of Medauroidea extradentata. Lineage (NCBI taxonomy): Eukaryota > Metazoa > Arthropoda > Insecta > Phasmatodea > Phasmatidae > Medauroidea > Medauroidea extradentata. The sequence continues at coordinate 3,663 of PNEQ01134714.1, read as the reverse complement.
TGCTCACGTTATCCCGAGCCGGCTATACTGAAGAATGTTCTCCGGCTGCACGATGCTGACAGAGCGATGCTCCGCACTTGACTGCGACGCCGGCGCACAAGTGCCTAACTCCGCCTCTCGCCATAGACCCCTTCCTGTTAACAAGGACGAGAGGGCGCAAGAAATGAGAAGTGAAATGGGGAAGCTGGCTTAATGGAAATCAAACACACTGCCGGCTGCCGAGCTCCAGAGACACTGCGAGAGCGGGAAAATTTTCTCCCTCGACGTTAAACAAGAATTCAGTTGAGAAAAAAATAAATGAGCCTAGGAAGTGTTGGCGAGGGGATGAAGAGCAGGGTAGAAGACAGTTTTTCTCAAAGGAAACTTTGAAGACAGAATAATGAGGGAAAGAGTGGGCTGCGTTGGATACAAAGCCTTTGCCAGATTTTTACATTTATACCATCACTTTCAGAGTCGTAGGCACCGGTCACAGAATGAAATATAGCATCGGCTGTCTGAATGCTAACTAGTATAGTGGCCACAATCATCGTGTTGGGATCGAGTTACAGCCTACGTCATAACATTTACTTAGAAAGTTTTCCATAAGCCTGCTGTTTGGCACTAACAAATTAAGCATTATAAGTATGCAACAATTTACCATTGTTTTCCTATGTGAAATGTTCTCACATAATGTACAGAAAACTCGTTTCCGCATATATACGCGTCAACGGGAAGCTGTAATTGTTTCACTAATAAACAGTTAACTATGTGTCTGTGTTTCGTTCTCCATCTCAGCTAATCGTGTGATCAGTTGGTCCGTGATTTATTTGTGTATTTAGCAACGAGGAATTTAAGTTTCTTCTGGAATACTAAGTGGTGAGTCTGAACGGTTGGTATGCAGGACGATCTGCTTTGCACTTTACAGTTATTTCATATTTTATTATAACAAATAAGTTGACATCACATAATTTTTGCTTACTAGGCTATAGCGATGTGTGAATGTAATGATAATTAAGCCTTGATGGACTAGTAAATACAGCTCTAATTCGGATTGAGAACTAAAACTTTTGTAGCGCCACATTTTTACCGTCTTCAAATATATCTTAATTTAGTTTGTATATGCACATACATACGAGCATACTTAGCTGTCATTTGCAGCAAAATTATTATGTCTCAGAAATGGGAGATAAAACTTGTTCTGTCATTTAAATAATTATAACTGCATGCATAACCAAAATGGCGACCACTTTTATTTTTGCATTTCGATTGTGGTAAATAGTAAACATTCTATTTGAACTGTACACTCTACTACAATTCGGCCGACTAGATTTCGCACTCCACTCGCACACCAGTCCTGTCGACGCTTGTTTCATATAAAATTTCAGTGAGTATTCTTCATTTCACTTCCAATTTAACCGTGACAGACTCTAACCCTAAACGTAGTAATAGACTTAAATACTGTTAGTTTCCAAAACAGTAAATGTTTTATATAAATGTATCATAATTATAAGAGACGGGAAAAAATCGCGGGTTCACTGACGTATAGGCTAGCCTCCAAGTACATCTGTGTATTCAAGCAGACTTTATCTGCTCACTGGCTGCTCGATGACGCAGTGATATGAGCCTGCATTTAGTTGCTTCTGTACTATTGGCTAAGCGACTTACAGGAAGTGTCAAATAAGTCACGGGACAATTGTGAAGTAGCACGATCTTACAGTTGCTGGAATTATAGCTTGCGGCTAAAATAAAACGCGAATTTTATCAGGTCTCCAAACGTAATGCGAAAATATAAGATGAAAACAATTTATATGAGGAAAGAGTTATCAGGGGAAATGTGTACCGACTTTACTGTATTCTGTATAAGAATTAAACAAATAATTTACTGCAGTCAAACAGGCCTTGAACTTCGTGAAATTTTCCTTGACTGTATTTCTCGTTTGCTCCGCATTAATTTCACTCACTTATCGTGACAGAAAATTACAGTTGGTTCACATACGTGTGATATCATAGAACAGTTTAAATTTCGCAGAGTAAAATATTGCAACTACCGCGAGAGGCATATCGGCACGAGCCATCATAATTGTCTGTATTTCATGTGGCGAGGAATCTTTTAATCTGCTCCGTGAGTGGTTGAACGACTTTTGCAGGACATGCATATTTTATTTTTAACGAGTTAATGGGCTGTGAATTTCTAATTGATTCTGAAATCCGTGAAACATTAAAATTGGGATAATGGAATGTTCTCCATGTCTACAACCGACGTCATCAGGATAATACTGCGTCATTTCCACTTAACAGATTAAAAACCATGTTTGGCATTTTCAAAAACTATCATTTTCGTCAGTAAAGTAATGATATCTCAAAACCAAAGCTTGAGACGTCAAACTGGTAGTAAAAAATCACACTTGCTAATGCTCAAGAACGTTCACTGCAAAAAAAAATTCCTTAACTGTTTAGGAAGTAAATAACCTAAACGCACTATGGGACAGTTACCATACTTCCGCCTTGTGAATATGTAAACTATTACACTTGTTACAATACAAGTATGGTAAATTCAGTACACATTTGACTGTTTTATAAAAACATTTAGGAGTGCTACAGTGGGCGTCTGGAAAACTATTCCACCATACCTACTTTCTTAGCGTTCCTATACGCACGTGTGGCAAATGTACAAACTATTTTTAGAGTGTAGAATATTGACACACGACGCAAATTTTTTTTCTTTGACAGGGTAACTGGCACATTAGTTCATCCATGACGCAGATACCTTTGTGACTTAGAGTAAGGTTAATTCTACTACAGGTTAGAAAGATCAATGTTATAAATTTGGCACAGGGAAAATTTCTGCTACTTGAGCGCTGGTATCGCTTATGCACCAAACTGACCAATCACAGAGCTTTCCTGAATTTTAAGTTCCATTAAGTTGACAATTTAAAAGGCGAAATTGGTTTCTTTTCACTTGAAAATTTAATTAAATGACAAATATATATACCAAGCTCATTTAAATTTAATATTACTACGGTTTCGTATTTATCTGGTCTCTTAGCGATCGAAGCGAAACTAGTGGCAGAAATTTTCCCTGTGCCAAGCTCTCCCATAAGGAAACGTATTTTCTTTCTAACCTGTAGTAGAATTAACCTAACTAAGAGACCAGTCGATATCACTGTTAACAACCTCCAGCGCCAAAATTTTTAAACCACTCTACGTAACAGCTATACACTGTATTCAAATTACAATGCATTGCAAGTCCAAGCTTAAGAGTGGTGGGCTATGTCATTCAAATGAAAAATGAATAAGAAGAACACATCTGCTTCCTTCCTCACAACCCTTGTGACTTAGAGACCAGTCGATATCACTGTTAACAACCTCCAGCGCCAAAATTTTTCAACCACTCTACGTAACAGCTACACTGCATTCAAATTACAACGCATTGCAAGTCCAAGCTTAAGAGTGGTGGGCTATGTCATTCAAATGAGAAATGAATAAGAAGAACACGTCTACTTCCTTCCTCACAACCCTTGTGACTTAGAGACCAGTCGATATCACTGTTAACAACCTCCAGCGCCAAAATGTTTAAACCACTCTACGTAACAGCTACACTGCATTCAAATTACAACGCATTGCAAGTCCAAGCTTAAGAGTGGTGGGCTATGTCATTCAAATGAGAAATGAATAAGAAGAACA
>PNEQ01134713.1:0-18044 GCA_003012365.1 Medauroidea extradentata | reverse complement strand
AATTTTATATTTGTATGAAATAGTGTTAGTTTTGTAGGCATTACCTAAGAGTACATTAACGTCTAACGAAAAAAAATTAGCTCAGCCAGTTTTCCCGTAATGTCACTTCAAAGTCAAAATTTGCATATTTTTACTTCATACAAAACTTGAAAACCAGTAAATATAATGAAATGGAAAAAATCTCATCAAAACTACACGTTACCGTCTACGGCTTGAAGCATATACAAACCCATTATAAAATATTTTAGTGTTTAAAATAAATTTCTAAAAGTACCAAAAAATAATTTCAAATTTTGAAATTTTTTATTTAACATAAATATCTTTTGTAATGGGTTCTATATGCTACAAGCCATAGACAGTAACACGTAGTTTTGAGGTGATTTTTTCCATTTCATTATGTTAACTGGTTTTCAAGTTTTGTATGAAGTAAAAATATGCAAATTTTGACTTTGAAGTGACATTACGGGAAAACTAGATGACCTAATTTTTTTTCCGTTAGAAGTATGTGTACTCTCAAGTAATGTGTACAAAACTAACACTATTTCATACAAATATAAAATTATGTTTTTTCCCCACTTGAACAACCTTAAGAGGGAGTGTTAGACAATTTTAAGTTTTTGAGCCGTAAATATTATTCAAATTGTGTTATCAAAATGTTTTCTCTTTTACAAAGTATAGGAGTGAGTGAGTGAGACATTTAGGTCAGCGCTTAACATGGAGGACTTTAGAACTGGTGAGGGGTGACATGAGGTGAATATGGAGCAGCACAGGAATGAAAGGGCGGGGGAAACGGAAGATCCCCGAGAAAACTCGCCTTCCAACGGCATCGTCCGGCAAGATTCCCACATGCAATTCGGGGACCGCCCCTGCCGGGTATCGCACCCGGATCGCCTAGGTGAGAGGCGAATGGTCTGATCATTCGGCCACCGCGGCCCCTCATTACAGAATTTGCGACGCGATTCTGTATCAAAGTCGAGGTATACTGTAGTTATCAGATGAAATTTTTGCCTACACAACGCAATTTTTTTGAACAGATATTCACCCTTGGAAATAAAATTTTAAATCGTATTTTGAGAAAATATAAACAACGACATGGATTTAAATTACAATTCTTTGCACAGTGATTACTGTTATAGAGATCTTCAACCCACCAAGAAACCGCTCTTTAACATTCTCTCCTTCACGAAAAAAAAAATAAAAAAAATAAAAATAAAAAAAACGTGGGTGCGGTTACCCTATTATTTACTAGAAGTTTTGTGCCGTTGGATGTTTTGATCATTTCATGTTGCCTTTCTGAGCAACACAGCCTATGTAACAAGGAAGGGCCTCTTGTTTCAAGTCGGTAGGATATAGTGCCGATAATGTACAGCCTAGTAGTGTAAAGGGGTTTACACAATTAAAAACTTAATCAGTAAGAAGTAGACTTAAGAAGTATGAGTAAAGTTGCAAAAACTGAGCGTAGACGATATCGAAGTAACAGCCTAAGTTCAGCCAATACGAACAGGCTTTCAATATCGTATTTTTGCCGTATTGTTTATACCGAAGGATATGGTTAAAAATATTTAGTAAAATAATGAGGGAATAACCATTGCAAGGCAGGTAAACGAGATTCTTCTATTATTTAGAAATAAAAGCTTACAATTATACGTTACAAATTACATTTATTTTATTTTTAAAATTTACCTCGTCTTGCGTATTTGATAGATTATAGAAAGATGGTGATTATCGAGAGAAAAACGAATATCGTAATGGGAATACCAACCTGTACTCTGATTGGTTAGACTTACGATTTCCACTGCCGAACTTAGGAAGTAAGCAGTGACAATTAAATTTTGTATGTTTCGGTTCTAATGATTGTGATGGCAAAAATTCTAAGGCCTATTGTTTAAGTGTTGATACATATGTTTTTAATTGTGCACACCCCTTAACATATGCAGTTTAATATACTATAATATGGACAGTTATGAATAAAGTGAATACTCAAAAAAGCCCTGCTAAAGTTCTATTTTCAGCCAATTCGTATTTTTCCGTGCGTAACGGCTAACGACGAGACATGTCTAGCCTCTCTGGACACGTCACTTAATGTTTGCGCGTGTAAGATTAATTGTGCAGTTGGTAGGAACCTTTATAGCTTGATAATAAGAAAAGATTATTACTTATATAAAATATAATTATTGTAGATTTCGGTTGCTTTTGTTTCAGTATTGGTGTACTTGAGCAGGGAAGTACACGGAAATATATTTCGTAATTTCGCTGCCAACCATACGAGCAGTTGGTAACTATAGTTAATGTTCAGTTATATGCAGTAACGGCTAGTGATATTTTTCAACGTGTAAATGTTTAGTGCTCACTTTATCCCGAACGACCTACAGTATAGATGGGGACGGAAGACAGCCCACAATGAAGTCGCCAGTAGGCAGGGCAACATGTGTTCGTATAGGGTAGGGGGTGTTCTGATGTTGGAGGGAGGGTGAGGGGGTCGAAGGGTACGGGTTAATGTGCTGGAAGAGCCGGTGCACCCGGTATTCGCGCCCTACCTGGGGGCAACAACCACCTAACTCACTGCACCGACTATTACCACTTTCTCATCTCTACCCTACCACGCTTCGAAAGTTTTCTCTGCGTGCGCCCATTTCTCCCCGCTCTTCCATTCCGCCGTTGCTCCATACTCACATCGTATCACACCGCACCAGCTGACCAAATCAGACTACAGTTAATATTTGAATGCAACTATAGTACTGCCGTTTTATGAAAACACTGGGCTCCGCCCGGCAACATCTGCGAATGGCAAGACACTTCTTGCTGGGAAGGGCAAAATATACGTAAATGGGGTCGAGGCGAGTTTGAAAACGTCCTGGCATCTGCTGGATACAACAGGCGGCGTTGCCGCAACTAAAAGTAGTGGAATCCTGAACATATCAATGCATGGATCTTCCCTCAGCAGTCATTGTCGTTAGGCAGCTTTACGCGTATCAATAACCACGGTTTAAATGTGCAAGTTTTCGCATAGTTCACAGAGAAAAAATATGTACCTTTACATACTACGAATTTTCATGGCATATTGTACAATCATTTCCACCACGAGTGGAAACGTAATAGTCACTGTGTAATTATCGTCGTACATTATTATGGTAACATATCTTTGGTTTTGGAGATTGCTTGCGAAACGGATAACTGTACGTGATGTTATATGTTTGAAATACAGGTGCACACGAGTTACCAATTCTCTGTTTTGCGGCCGCAAAACCTTTCGTTTTCCAACTATGCTACTTTCAGTCATTGCTAGAGATGACGGTATATCGCGAAAATGTTTTATGCCAACATAGCTTTTAAAACACTGCTGTTTCTTGCAACATATATATGATTGATATACGTCTGACACAACGTAGCTGTCTGTAGACCAATAACAGGAATCAAATATTACAATAACGGGATAATTATTGGCTTTGTCAAATGGGGCAACAGCTCTACGTATAAGGTAAAGCCTGGTAAGCTGGAACCCAGCAAACAGTCAAGTTTTCCCGCGATAAACCATCATCTCTACTCATCGCGTGTTATCACTCTGACTCGCAGACACAGCACAACACGTGGCAACGCCGCATTTACCTGTCGTCCCACCGGACGCCAAGTTTCCGCTGTTGGTTGTAACTTCACGCGACAAACTGTCTCTCTCTATCACTGCTCTAGGCAGGGCCAAGTCCGTTCCTAGGCAGGCCCGACTATAATATGCGTGAATTTCTGAATTCCCCTCGGCACTATCAGGTCTCGAGTGCTCACAGTAACCAATGAAATGTCAGCTGAGATTTCGAGATAACCTATGGCTAGGGACCGGAATTTTCGGTGAAGAGATTTGTGGCCCACTTTGTTTCAGTTCCTTACATGCACACCTGCACCTCAACTTCGTGGCTATTGACAGAGTGTGTTTGTGCAGAGTCGTTATTCATTTGACTGTACCAATCAGTACACATGGTTGAAAACTGATCTTTGATAGAACTGTGCAATGGGAGTGCATGACTGGATTTAGTTTCTTGGACATACACCATTGCGATATAGATGACTGAAAAAAAAAAAAAAAAAAAAAAAACTAAAATGCACAGAAAACATAAATGAGCAGACTATGTTTTAGTCAACAGGATACATACATAACACAAAATTCAATAAATGGAATCGGGTCATATAAAGCCAAGGACAAACAGATAAGAAATAAAAATCAAAAGAAAAATCCAGTTACTACAAAGGTCGAGAACCCATGTTTGATGTCTGCTTTGGCAAAGGGACAAGGGCTATATATATATATATATATATATATATATATATATATATATATATATATAGGCCTATATATATATATATATATTTATTTATTGTATTTAAAAAATTTTCTAAAAGTAGCATGAATAATTCCAGTTTTCATATTTTAAAAAATAACATGCACCTATAATTTTTTAATGGGTACATACACTTAAACCCCTAATCTGTGACATGTATTTTCAGTGGGAATTATTTCGTTTCATTGTGTAAATTAGTTTTCATGGTGTGTACGAATTAAAAACAAGGAAATTGTTACTTTGAAATGCCGTTATGAGAAATTGGCCGAGGGAATTTTTTTTCTTGTAAGAGGAAGATGTACTCCCCAAGTAACGTCCATAAAACTAATAATACTTCATACAAATATAAAATTATGCATTTTCCCTTCTGGAACGCTCTTAAAACACCAGGCCTACTTTTGGTTGCAGGGTTCGTGGAGTGAAGCCTGCGTGTGCCGGGGCGACGTCACTTACGCCGCTGTCGCACGGAGGATGGCGGGCCAGTCATATACAGCTCTCGCGACAACAGTTGTGTCCCGCGCCCTGTCTGGGCCGAGTTATTTCAACTCATTTCATTTTACCCTTAGCTGCGGGCGAATTGCGCCCTTGGGGAGGAGGTCCACGCGCCCCCCTCCCTCCCTTCCCCGTGAGTATATGACTCGCCACTAGCGCGCCGATCTACACTCCAGCGCCTGGCCGTAATCAAAACAAATGACGAGTGCCCCCCCCCCCCTTACCATAGAGGGCAGGCAGGGGTAAAGCGGGACTCTATAGTCATCTTTATCCGTGGCTACTTCACGGCTCATTACCGGCCGTGTTGCTGCAGTCTGTGAGACCTCGTCCCAACCACTCAGCCGACAACAATAATGCAGGCAGTTCGGGATGAAGCGAGAACTAAAAAAGTCCTGCTAAATTTCTATTTTCAGCCAGTTTGTATCTTTTCACCCCTAACGGCTACCGACGGGAAACGCCTTACCTCTCTGGACGCGCTACTTAAGAGTGTGTGGTAGTTAAATAAACGCTGAAAACATCAATCGATATCTGAATTTTTTTCGAAGCCAATATGGAGAAAATACTCAATGACAATCCTAGATAATAGTATTTGCCAACTTTATGAGTAAATATTTATTTAGAATTACTAATTCGTTACGCGTGATCTCTTGCGCCGCAGTTAAATGCACGAGGTTCCGGCGTCAGAGATTGTGCCTCAGGAGTTTGTAACACCGGAAACAATTTTCTTTAAAACGTTTGCTAAAACCATTGTCTAGGATTGCTATGGTTTAATTTTCGCAAATTGGCTTCAAAAAACCTACAGTTATAGATTAATGCTTTTAGCGTTGAATTATGTACCACGCTCTCTTAAGGGCGCCGCCTACCCGCGCGTGAGAGGCTCAAAAGCGACGGAGCAGTAAGGTCGACCTTGAAGCGCGCATCAAATGCCGCGTCGCCTCAACGAGCCAAGCGCTGAACTAGCGTGCAAGCTTCCCGCCGAACGGTTTTTACTATGGGACATTAAGCCGTGAACATATAATTTTATCGGTGGAAAGTCTGCAACTAAGTTCAGTGCAGGTTGCAATCTGAGTTTCACGTACATCTGGTTAGTACATTTTGAAGTACGGAAGTCTGAAAAGGCCGTTTTTAGCCATGTTGGAGGGCTTAGAACTCGTATTTTTAATTAGCATAGTGTGTTCACAATGAGATTCCAACCCTGTCTGAAGTTTTTTTTTTTTTCGTACGTTGGCACAATGAGCACACGTGAAATATTTTCGTAGAAAAAACCTGTTTACGAACACACTGCAATGCATTTGAAGCGTGGGGTAGGCGGCCGCCTTAATGTTTGCGCGTGCAAGTCAAATTGTGTAGTCGATAGGAACCTAAATGGTTTGGTAAAAAAAAGTTAATTTAACTATATAATGTACGGGTATGTCGATTTATGTTCATATAGTACTGCTGTATTAAAATAGGAATATACGCGGAACTATATTCAGCAATTCGCTGCCAACCATACAAGAAGTAAGGCAACTATAGTTAATGTTGAATTATATGCAGTAACGGCTAGTGATATTATGTACAGGTAAATTTTTAGTGCTCACTTTATTGCGAACCACCTACAAAATCTTACAATCAGCATCGAAGCCTAGAGTTCTTTTCAACCCGCTTCTGCTGATTTGTATGCCAGAAAAAAAAAACCAAGGCGGTTACGCCAAAACAACAAAGTTGTACAACTGAACTAAAATATGAAGCATTATTAACTAACTTTGCTCAGTAAATGTGTTACTGAAATGTTATGAAATTAAAAAAAAAAAAAATACTTTTTGTGTTTACGTATTTAATCAGCTGATAGATTTGAAGTACTGTTTTTCATGTTGGTACTGTGATTCTCTTATCAAGGGAATCGGTAGGTACTGTTAGCTGCCGATGCGTACATTCGGCATTGAAACAAGTTGTTGCAAAATTATTTTCACCACAATCAGTGGCTCTACTTGCACTTAAGAATAAGTGATAGTCACCATCTTGAATGTTTGTACTTTGTGTTATAACTTTTCTTCTCGGTATATATTTGGAACTTCAGCATACTGACAGAATTTTAGACACCGTAGATATATTTTTGTCGTTACCGCTGTTACAAACTGAATTTCAGTTAGAAAACCTTTATTTAGTTTCTTAACTGTAATTCAATCTGTAACAGCAGTAACGGAAAATAAAGATTTACGGTGTATAAAATTATATCAATATGTATTATATTCCGTAGTTAGGTTAAAGTTTCAAAAATTTACACAGAAGTTAAGTTATGACACAAGATACAAACATTCAAGATGGAGACTATCACTTACTCTTAATTTCTATGGCAGATTATTTCAGTGGAAATAAATTATTTCAGTTGAACATTGGGAATCGCTATTAGAAAATGTCTCCGCTTAACAAGCAAAATGTGGATTGTCGGATGTGGTGAGACCACAGCATGTAGGTAGTTGTGAACGGAGGAACATAGATGCAGTGGTCCAGGAGGTGTAGTCGGTCTCGATGTAAGAATTCTATTTTTTTTTTTCGTTTATGTTGGCAGCCTTGTAACAACTATTTCAATTGAAAAGCAAACATGTCCCTCTACCACAGGTGATTTCTGAACAAAAAAAAAAAAGCTTAATGGCAAACAAAGAAGTATATTAAAACGAAAATTAATATTCTGTACAACCGTACACACTTGCTAAAACTCCAGAAATGTCTTGTGAAGGATGTACCGAACGAGATGGCACAACGGTTCTCGCATTCGGGAGGACTCGGATTCGATTCACGTCTCCAGTCATCCTGATTCCGGTATTCCATTTATTTATTTATTTATTTATTTATTTATTTATTTATACACGATCAAAGTTCAGCACTACGGCCTGTTTACAATTTGTCGTGTGCAAATAGAATCACTAACGAAATACATACTTACAGAGGAAAAAAAACATTGAAAAATAATAATAATAAAAATTATTAGAAGGACTTAATTAAATATTTGTTTACATACATAACATATTAAATATTAGAACACAAGGTGATAAATGCATAGAAAAAAATACTCGCAATCACATATTACTTTCAGACACTGTAGTAGTTATTTTCTTGGTTACATTTTGTAAGTTGTATATGTTGTCTGTCAAACAACCTTCTTCAGTTTTGACGATTTTGACTTGTCAACAATATGTGTCTATATATATATTTTTTGAAAACTGCTATGGAACTTGTCATTTTCAGGTTGGGTTATTTCCCGGAATAGCTCTAGGCGAATTCCGGGATGGTAACTTCGCAAAAGGCCATGGCCGACTCCTCTCCCAGCTGCTGTCATTGTACTAAGTTGTGTGTAACCGTCTATGATGACCTCGCTGTCGACGTGACGTAACATCCGCTTACCTTACTTTATGCAAGATATAGTTATATAATGCACGTATAGACAGGCAATTGCTAGAGTCCAGAAAACTTCGCGAGTTCACTGATCTGAAAGCTAACCTCAAAGAACACTTGAGTTCTCGAGTACACAACAGCTTTTCATTGGTTGCTTTCCTGCATAGTCATACCACGTGACTGCGCCTGCATTTAGTTCATTCTTTACTATTGGCTCAGCACTCTCAAGTAGGTGTCATATAACTGAAGAACCAATTGTAAAATTGACACCAACTTACAGCTGTATGAAGTCTAGCTTATGCCCAAAAGAAAACACGAATTTTTCTTGCCCCTACCAATTGCTCTTGTCCAAGAACTAATTGTCGAGAGATGAAACTGTTTTTCATGGGAAAAGGCTAAAAAATAAATGCGCACGACTGTCAAAAAATGCAATTCTTACATGAGAAGAGCTCTAATTTGAGACCTGGAAATGTCGCGGGTTCAATGACCAGCAGGCTGTACTGCACAGTACTGTATACACTCAGATACTTGTATATTGTCTGCTGCTACAGTGAGTGGACAGTTGTACATGTGACAAGGTAGCGCGGAAGTGTCTTGCTGGTTACATTAAGGGGCCCGCCTACATAGCGCCTTAGCGGCCGTTCGACCTCACGGACGTGGAGTTTTCCCCCAACAAAAGCGGGATAGGGTCAACCCCTGTTGTGGAGGAGGTTGTCTCTCGCTCTCTCTGTTGTCTTCTCGGCTCGGTCTCGCGAATCCTTCAATTTTCCACAACACTGGCTGCATATTTGCGCAGGACACATATTACAAGAACAAGATTTTTTCAAAATGTCCAGTTGTTACAAGGTACAAACAGTCACGGGATCGAAAGATAAAGGATAGATCTACTCAAATTAAATGGTTTTAAGTAAAAATAACAAAAAATAACGGCATTACACAAGCCCGGAAAAGGCACTAATTTGGAATGTAAAGGCCCTATTTTCTAATTACTTAAGAAACTGATAGAACTGAAACCATTTACCCTTAGTGTAAGGTACCTTAATATCTTTTGTATGTCAAATATACAATCTCACGACTAATATTTTCTGTGAAAAAACGATTCTCCTGAACCTCTACATCACAACTTTCATGGCAGGTAGGCGGGCCCCTTAAGGCCTGCTATTGGTAAAGACATGCAAAATTGACGTTATCATTTAACTCCACTTTCCCAAATATAACGGAGCATAATCTGCGATTCAGTCGGCCACGAACTTCTATGTGTTGTCATTTACGTGTGTTACGTCTTTACAGAGATTGGCCTCTCTACCGTGTAAGTATTCTCCGCGGCAAGTCACGACAATATCGGCCAGCGGGAGACGTCGAAACAAGCCTATAGTCACTTGGAGCCTAGTCAGCTGTCAGAAAATAACGCGAATTTTGCATGTCTCTAACTATTTGTTCACAGTCATCAAGGAAGAGTTTCGCTAGAAGTTTCTCAATCGCGAAAGTAATTAACATGTACAGGACTTTGGAGTCTAACGTCTTCTCAAATTCGCGAACTTTCCGGGTGTCCTCAGGACTGTGGAGTCGAAGTCGTGGAGTCGAAGTCGTGGAGTCGAAGTAGTGGAGTCGAATTCGGAGTTTTGGCAATTTTAGTGTGGAGTCGGAGTCGCTTAAAATGTAATAACACCGACTACAAATCTGACCTGGCTAACAAATCTTACATTTACTGTACATTTTATGTTTAAATCCTAGTATTCAAATTTAAGAAGCGCATATTTAAACAAGCTTAGGTAAACGTTAACTTAAATGAAAACTTTATAAAATTCTTTGAGAAATCACAGTAATTATTAGAGCATTGTTCAAGTATTAATTTCTGAGAATCTGGAAGCTAGTTACTATGCAAACAATTAAAGAGGTTATTAAATAAATTTACAAGTTTATATTCACTCCGTGATGATGCAATGTGTTGTGATGACACACATTATACAATCTGCTTGTGTCACAATGTTAATGAGTATTGGTCTTGGACTGGTGAAATCGGAGTCGGAGTCGGAGAGTGGAAAAACTTGGGAGTCGGAGTCGATAGCTCTGGTGACTGACTCCACTGCTCTGGCTATAAAGCCAGATTTACACATTGGCCTAAAAGATTGGGCCAATCTTGGAAGGAAGATATGCCAATGACCAAGAAACGGCCAGACGCTATTTACACACTGGTCCAATTTTTTTTAACCATTCAAACGGCCAATTTAAATTCCATGATAATTGAGGGTCAGGTTTATTTGGAAATTGCGGCAAATACGTTCATACTCTATGCATATGTGCAGAATAATGTCCACTGATCCATTTCAACACTTCATATAACAATATTTTCCTCTCAAACTACAAAAAAGTGTAAAATCACAACACCAATGCATTCACCAATCCCTTTGACGGTTGGACCAAAAACCGACAATGAATGGCGAAGCTTCCAACACTTGGCCAACATTCCAAGATCGGCCAAGCACCATTTACACACTGGTCGATTCCTTCCAAGGTCGGGTGTTGGGCCAATGAGTAAAGCCGGCCTAATAGTAGTGACTAGACAGTCGCGGTGTGTGTCCGCGGAAGAAGCTGCGAGGAGCGGAGATGTTATCAGCGGGCATACGAAGGCGGAGATAAGCAGCTGGCTCCGCAGGGGCGGAACACAAGTTCTTGCGGCGCGGGGGTGTGTTCAGCTCAGTTTCTTATCGATCCTAGGTTCCCTCGGCCTGTCGTACCTTTCCTTTCACCCTCCTCGAGCACTGCCCACTGCCACCCTCCCTCCTCCCCCACGTACATACCTACCCCAGAGAGAGAGAGAGAGAGAGAGAGAGAGAGAGACGTCTTAAAGAGGGACACCGAGAATAAACCTAGTCTTAGCACGGGATCGTGACATACAACTGCGACAGATTATGGCCATGCTCTTTCATTTATTTCAAACTATTGCAAATAACTCGAATATTTTTTAACGAAATGCATTGAAAAAATTTGAGACAGTTTACAGTCATACGATACACAATTTTGCCAGAGTTATTTTTTAAATAGTGTACCGCTTGTTAGCAAAAAATTATTTCGCTTCATTTTGCCTTATTTTAACCACAACATATGTGATATTTCGGGGGCAAAAATATAAAAATCCCTTTGGTGTATTGCAACAGAAAAATTATGATACAAAAGATGATCTATAAGTCTTCAAATTGTAAGAATGAATTGTTGATATATGTATTAATTTGCGTTAAAAAAAAATACTTTCGAAACCACTGCAAAACTAAAGAGCGAGGCCTTAAGGCGCCTCCCTAAAGGGGGATTTACAACGATCCCTCGTGCCCGTCTGTCCGTCATCCGTCCGTCGATCACGTGATTTCCAGCCAATCAGGAGTCTGATACATTTATATCCGTCCGTCCGTCAAGCTTTAACTTTTCATGGACGAACAGGTGAAATTATAGCTTTCTAAAGACGGCGACGAACGTTTTAACGTTTTTTTTAATAGGGAGGCTGTGGTATATATATATATTTTTTATTTGATGGTGCCGTAAATTCATATTTAAAATACCATACTTATAATTTTGTCATTCGGAAAAAATTACAACACTAAACAAACAGTAGTTGCAATTATTTGCAGCTAGGGGAATTTTTTCGCATCACAGAAGGATTCCGTTTGTACATTGGTAGCACTGCAAATTAAAGGAATAACAACGAACGGATGACATGATGTTTTAAGTCGCTAGCATATCTGACGGACGGAACGTGCCAAAAAAAATTAAAGGACGGACGGATGACAGGCAGAAGCGTTGTAGTGAGTTACGACTATTCATTTTTTGACGAAACTGTTTAACACGCATCATATTTGTATAAGAATACACACTACAAACTATGTCGCTATGGTTTTAAAAATTCGGCACGTTTATTAGAAATATAATTTCGGGCTTCTTAAAATGGCCAAAAATGGCTATTCCAGACTGCTATATCTGGAAAAATAACAACCGGATTACAAATACAAATATAATAATGTGGTCACCGCTTACAGTCCCATAGGAAAAAGGATAATAGTAAAGCACTGCACACCAGTTGAGTGACTTGCGCGGAGAGGCGATAATACATTACATGCACCGGTCAACAGCAACCTTACCGCTCCTGCCTCGCACACACAAACGTAGCCTATGTAGGGAACCCCCTTAAGAGCGCGTGCTAGATAAATAAACGCTGAAAACGTCAATTGATTTCTACGCTATTTTCGAAGCCAATATGGATAAAATACTCAATGATAATCTTAGATAATAGTATTTGCCAACTTTATGAGTAAATATTTACCCAAAAATTTTAATTCGTTACGCGATGATCTCTTGCGCCGCAGTTAAATGCACGAGGTTCCGGCGTCAGAGATTGTGCCTCAGAAGTCCTTAACACTGGAAAACGTTGCCTAAAACTACTGTCTAAGATTGTTATTGTTTAATTTTCGCAAATTGGCTTCAAGAAACCTACAGTTATAGATTAATGATTTTGACGTTGAATTATGTACCACACCCTCTTAAACCGTTCTCACAACAATGCCCAATTCCATAGCAGTTTCTTCTGTTAGCACCTCTGCTTCCCTGTGAGCTATATTCCAGCATGCTCACAAGGTATCTATCTCAGGGCATAGCAGATTCCGTATCTGAAATCTTGCTCAGAAACATAATAGAACATGCTCAGGCGAGGATCCAGAAAAAAAGGGGGCTAGGGGGTTCAGGCCTCCCCCTTGACATTTTCAGTATAGTTTATCTGTAAAATATTACAAACTTTTAAAGTGAATTATTCCACCTTTTTTGTTTATTAAATGCCTCAAAGAGCACAACTTTGCTCCTTAAAAACTACGTTTTTTTTTTTTTTTTTTTTACGGGGAAGGCCTTCACCTCCTTGCAAAAGCAAGTTGATACCAGCCCCGGGTATCTTTGGCTCCTGCACGTTACAGCAAGTTTCCGTATCCCCTCCACGCCCACCCCTCCCTCCCAATAATGTTCAGCCGACCACAAGATGGCGGCGGGCGAGGTGTGAGCGAGGGCGATCAGTCGCTCCTTGCAATTACGCCTCGGGAGCATAAAAGTGGATCTTTGTTCGGCTCTGATCGGGCAACTTCGCCAGGATTCGTGTAGCCACCCCTCATGTACTCCGTTCTGCACAGATCTCACTGCTTCCTTACCCCGGCCCTTGTGACAGTTTAGGTTAGTTTAAAGTTTTTAAGCATCAGCAAAGACTATCCGCCTAATAGAAGCATGGTTTTGTTAGGCGAGGGTACTACATTTATTGTGACTGTAGTTCCCTAAAGTCCAGTTTACACCGAAAAAAATATGTCAGAATGTTACTTACAAAATGTTATCAACAAATCCTAAGGAATGGTACACTATTTTATAGCAATGTTAATAGAAAATGTGTTATTACATTGCTTAAAACACCAATGTTACTAACAAAGTTGTAAGAATGGTGAATGGAAGTTAATAACAATGTTGATGATAAAAATGTCTTACAACATTGCTGTTAACTTTGCTAGTAGCATTTGTTACCAACAACTTTTGATCTAGAGCGCCCTATATTGGGTCGGGAAAATAACGTTATCAACAGTGTTGGTGACAAAGTTATTAACATGTGTCTAAAATTCATAACTTTTGTTGACAGCAAATGTTTTCAACAAAATTTTAGTAATAAATGTTATTAACATGTTTTATAAACATTACCAAAGTTAATAACAGAATGTTGGCAACAATGTTGATATAATGTCAACAATTTTCAAACCTTTTTACAGCATTGTCAATAACTTTGATGTAAACACATGTTATTAGCAATGTTATCGTTGGTGTAAACTAGGCTTAACTTAACAAAACTGTCCTTTGGCTAAGCGAACAAAATTTTTTGGCATTGAAACTAATTTAAACCGCAATGAAAAATTGTGTTCATATACACACTTTGCCACGAGGCCTCGGTGTGTACAGATTTGGCCATATCGCATCCCCAATGCAATAACAACATATCTCAAAATAAGTCATTTAGAGATAAATGCATTTTTACATATGCCTATATAACAACTTTCAAATTTTGTATGATGACAGTGTAATATCAACAAGACACAAAATATGTGGGTATTGAACTGGAACATAACATCTGCTGTTTATCTCCATGCAACATAATTACTGGAAATGTTAGTCTTACACTAATTATTACTGTTAACTTGGCAAAAATGCTCAAAACAAAATAAATGTTTAAAATATTTGGAATGCTTTTTATTGGTTATGTTAATACTGTATTAGGTATAGAAAACTATAATGTGTTTCACCATATACATAACTAAAAAAATTTTTATTTTTTTAGTTATTTTGGTATTGTATTGGGGGTGCGATATGTCACACACTTCTGCAGCTGTGCAGACAAGGTTTGGAAGGGTTCAGCTGCGTGATATATGCGGGGTAAACTGCCCCAGAGAGAGAGAGAGAGAGAGAGAGAGAGAGAGAAAGAGAGAGAAGTGAATCAAGACAAGTGTAGGTTGGCCTGCCCTCACAGCTGAACGACATATCACATAACAGCACAACATGTGTACGAGCTACTGAAGCAAGGGAGAAGGTTGAGAATGGAATGGGAAAGAGGGGGGGGGGGGTTGCTGATGCGTGAGTAAGGTCCCCCCAAGGGGAAGACAGGCCGCCCGCCCCTGGTTTTAATAATCGTAATCACTTGTCAGCAGGCCAGGACCGTCGCTGGGGAATACTCGCCCTTAATGGAGCGGTCCTCGGGGAGGTATGGGGTGTAGTTTACCCCACTTCTGCCCCCTCCCTTACCCTAGAAACTGCCCGCGCCAATCACGCCTGAGCCGGGTACAAATTCACGTGGAACTCCAATCTTGCGATATCCCCCAGGTCCCTGGAGAACTCTTTCTTCTTTTGTAGCGATAGCAAAGCTGTTAGCGTTGTGATTACAAAACACGCCGACTCTAATACCAGAGACCGGGAAAAATTGCGAGTTCACTTAAGGGCGTTCAAGTGCGGAAAAATATCGTCATTTTGTATTTTGTAAAAAAAAAAAAAAAAAAATGTTAGTTACGTAAACGTGGCTTGGGAGTATATTCCCCTCGTACCAAAAATAAATATCTTGGCCAGTTTTCCCATTATGGCATTTCAAAGTCAAAATTTGCATGTTTTTAGTTTTCATAAGCCGCAAAAACCAATCAACATAATGAAATGAGAAAATTCATATTGAAACTATATGTCACGGGCAACTGTTTGACGTACATGAACATTAAAATTAAATTAATTTACTGTGCATGATATGTTAACAGACTTAAAAACACAAAACGAAATTCCTTTTGTATTTTGGAAAAAAAAAATCTTAAATTTAAGACAATTTACTTTATTTACTGTAGATAAAAAAAATTCAAAAGGATTTCGTTGTAAGTTTTAAATATTTCAGCATTACGTTGTCCATAACAAATAATTTCAGTGTTAATGTTTTTTTTAACGCGTCAGTTAGTTTTCGTTATTTGTAAGTTTCTCTAATGTGCAAATTTTGACTTTGACATGCCGCTTATGAGAGCTTAAAATGTTTTGCACGTGGAAAATGTTCAGATCTACAAAACCAACAATGCATTGCACAAAAGTAAAATTATGCATTATTTCCACCCGAAAATTTTTTATATTACTTATAATGCATGCATGGTGTCTGACGTGTGCAAGAGGACGTAAACAGGTAAAGTTGATTACGAACACAGCTTATATTACAACACCTTCATCACACGCCACTGCGTGCATGTGTGTGAATGACGAGAGTAGAGTTAAGGTTGGTTCACAATTGAAAAACGTAAGCACAGAACACAACGTAACAATAGAAACTATTCACGACCAGACGTCTAGTGCAAAGTTAGTACACAATTGGATTCTTGCTGTAATGTCTAACCAACGCCATTTTCCCCCCACGAATCTGAAATATTCCCTGCTGCATAAAAGTTAACCGAAGGCCATTGAAACATATCTGAAGAGGAATCGTATTCGGAGATAATAGGAAATATAGGAACACAGTTCTTATAAACTGCACAGCGTAAAACATTGTTTACAATAAAGAAACATAATTTATAACATTAAATTTTCTTATTCTAGCTTTGTTTTGCTTTTGTGTATTTTTGGAGGTTAACTTTAATATGGCGGACACTCACAAAATCCTTTGCTATGATTGGTTGCTATCCTATGCACGGCCACAGAGGAACAGGTCTGGACGCTTACAGTAGTTGAAAACAGAGATAAGAGAAAAGTGTTTCTCTAATCTCTGGTTGAAATTTGACCCTTCATGACTGATTGGCGCCACTGGCACTCTGGGGTTGTTTTAACCAAAGATGTTAGAAGGGTCCAGATGGAGAATGTCACCGGGAATTGTAACCAAACAAACGCTTGACATGGCTGGTATCAATATGGTCGACTAATTATAAAATTGAGGAAATTTTAATTAGGAGGTGTGTAAACAGGGCTAAAATATAGAATTTTCAACCTAAAACATAAATTAAAGACCATAATACATTAATTTACCATAAAAAATACCAGTCTGATGTGAACTTTTGAGGTTAAAGCAGTATGGCGGCTGGTAAATTTGGTGGCTACCTCTCCTCCCTGTTGGCTTCACTCCCCTCGCCAACATTCAGACATTATGCTACCCCTGTGGTTTTAACATTGCGTAAATAGGACTACAAGGAGCAAACTCGTGTCGGAGCTGCTAGTAGAACTGATAGTACGACGCTATACTGCAATGTTAAAACAACACTTCATTGCTAGTGGCGCTTTCAGTCATAACGGGGTCAACTCCATATCATTAGTAGATAAGCTAGTGTCCAGACCTGTTATACTATGCGTACGCACAAGAAATGAAATATTACAATTTCCTTATTAGCATCCCTATGCGAACGATCACTTTTATGGTGTTGTGAATCAGTAGGGAAGAATACATACGTAGAAGTTAGTTCTTGTGCGAACTGCTAACTGTTATGCTATCAATTGTGAACCAATCTATAGTATGGAGTGTAGGAGTTAGTTACCTGTTGATGGAGGAGACGCTGGGAACGTTGTCCTGCGAGCAGATGCCCTCCGCCAATAGCCGATCACGTATCTCCCACGCGAACATGGTAGGGTTCTCTCGCTTGTAGTTGGCGATGGCGTCCACAACCAGAGGTGTCGCCACTTTGGGCTTGCTGCCGCCAATCACACCCGCCTTGAAACTGCCCGTCTCGTAGTACCTGCACACACACATCGCCCTTATCACCTAGTACCTTTACACTAGACCCTCTTCCATGTTACAAACAATGTCTATGTCATAGCCACAGAATATTTAGCGATACAGAAGCGAAATAGCCGGTAGGATAGTGAACTCAGTCACATACGCCAGCAAAATGGCTTCCCTGACCAGGAACATTGCGGATAAGCCTACCGCCCATCAGGCCAGGCCAACAAGAAACCTGACGTAACATGCAGGAGCCAAGCATACACGGGGCTGGTATCAACAACCTCGGGCAGCCAATAAGCGGTGAAGTTAGCTCGTATCTAATGAGCCGCCACGTCATTTCACGTCTATCTAGTTTGGTTTTGCGTCTATCGTATCGCCCGTATCGGGGATGACGACTTCTCACGGCGTGCCCGTACAGTGTTGGCACAGAATATTTAGGAATACAGAAGTGAAATAGTCGGTAGGCCAGCGAACTCAGTCACACACGCCAGCAAAATGGCTTCCCTGGCCAGCAACATGGCGGAAACACCTACTGCCAATTAGCGTGAGGCAGCTGCTCAGATAATCGGCAGCCAGGCCAATAGGAAACCTGCAGTAACATGCAGGAGCCTAACAGACGCGGG
>PNEQ01134711.1:0-21982 GCA_003012365.1 Medauroidea extradentata | reverse complement strand
ATGGCACGCAACAATACTATAGTTTATTGGAGACTATGGGAAACATTTTCGCGATTTTCCAGCGTCTCTACTCATCATATGTATGGTAATATTCCCAAACTTTGAGAGGGAAATCTAATTTCCTAATATGTGTGGAAATTACCGCAAGGTAGTGTATTGGCCACACAAACCACTCGGAAGTTTCGCTCGCGCGTTATGTCAAATTGTCCTAGAAGGCTTGCGCCAATATGTAATTAAAATTACATTACCAGTTAAGTAACTTTCCTTGACACGTGTTGAGTAATTTTCCCTCACTTGTTGAGGAAATTAGCTTCCATTATATGTAGAGTAAATTTACCTTAATTTTTTTACAGTGTACGTAGAACGTTCGGATTGACGCGGGTTGACTGTGGCTAGAGATGATGGTTTATCGTGGGAAAACTTGACTGTCTGCTGAGTTTCAACACACGTTCAGCTTACCAGAAGATTACTGGATTTCGTTTGTACGTAGAGCTGTTGTCCTATTTGACTGAGCCAATAAGAATTACACTACTGTAATGTTTGATGCCTGTTATTGATCTGCAGACAGACGTCACCCAATCATACAAGTCACAAGAAACTACAGTGTTTTCAAAGGTATGTTGGCACAAAACATTTTCGCGATACACAATCATATCTGACTATGGTTACTAGGGATCCCACATTCAGAGTCAAAGCATGGTCACAGAATATTTAGGATTACAGAAGTGAAACAGCCAGTAGGACAGCGAAATCAGTCACACACGCCAGCAAAACGGCTTCCCTGGCCAGCAGCATGGCGGAGACGCCTACCGCCAATCAGCGTAAGGCGGCTGCCCTGCTAGCCGGCAGCCAGGCCAATAGGAAACCTGCCGTAACATTTGGAAGAATGCTGTTCGGGATTTTTTATGTGTAAAATTAGAAACTTTAATAATAAAACTTCAGTTTTATGAGCTTACGTAAGTATTTTTGAAATAACATACAAAGAAAACTCTGTGCACTTTCCATTCAAAATTCAGGGAGGGGTATTTACCCCCTTTTTCTGCACCACTTCCTTCTTAAATTCTAGGAGTCTAACAGGTAATTGTAAGGTACCTGTACCGAATATGGCCCGCTTAAGGTTAAAAAATCACGTGTGCCTAAGTCATTAATTATATTACTAATATAACACGTGGACTATGTAATACAGATATTTGTGAATGGCGTATGTTTAGGGCCCGGTAGTTTTCGCGAAAAGATTTTTGCAGCACTTTGTTTCAGTGCCTTACGTGCGCACCTGCATCTCTGCTTTGTGGTCAGTGATTGGATGCCGTAACATACAACGTCTGGAGGTAAAGCTCGCAAATTACAGACGTGTTGTGTGGCAGTTATCCGTGTACTGATTGGCACAGTCAAATGAATAACGACTCTGCACAAAATCACTCTGCCAATAATCATGAAGTTGAGCTGCAGTTGCACACGTAAGGCACTGAAACAAAGTGGGGCAAAAATCTTTTCGTGAAAACTACTGGGCCCTACGTATGTTCATACTGGAGATTAGTGTGTATCGATCCCACATCGATCTCGGCATTACCACACAATGTCGACTAGTGGGCCATACTGATAACTGACATCTGGTACAGGTACCTTACGTTATTGCCAGAGGCTCGATTATTTCGCGTATTGATTCTAGGCCATGTTGAACGTCAAGAAGGTATACTTCACTGATATTACTGTGATGGGGCAACAGTAGTTTTGACACACATTTGACGGCTACAAGTCAGTAATAAATAAGGAAATCTCGTGGTGAAATCACACGGTACCTGCGTGTGAGATTACAAGTCAATAATATTCTATTGTGGCCAGTGCGTGTGTAAGACTGAGAAGTTTAAGCTGCTGCCATATTAATAAGCGAAATACTGGTGCCTCTAGTTATTGCAAGTTCTCAAGACACAATATGTCTAGTAAACACTGCCCTCCTTGCAGCAAGGAGAAGTTCTTCCTTCTGTCGCCGACACGACGCGTTGCTCCAACCATCTGCTGTCGGCGACAATGCGACGCGCGGCCAGATGTTGCGGAGTATGTCACGCGCCGACGAACTATTTCCAGGGCCGTCTGAATGACAGTTTCGCGCAGACGCTCACTAGCTTTGCTTGGACTGGAACACGTAACATAATTTATGCTGGCGCGGTGTTGACTTTCCTACACCGCGCATGCGCAGTAGACGTCAGACAATACAACTACGGACAGCCGACACAAGCAACTACTGTCGGAAGAGAAATGTCAAAACAATCGTATATTTTGGCTGGGCGCGGTATATAAATATTCGCACAAAGGTATCGACTTTATTTTTGCCTTCGTTCTTTACAATCCCGATGCTTCATATGCTTGTCACAACATGTTTTTGTTGTGATTCAGTGTGAATATTTTGCAATAAAAAAAAAAAAAAAGCCTCTTAACTTTTAAATTAAATTTAACATTGATTTAAAATGTACATGTTGCACAATAGCTCTACAAAGATTAAAATATTTCTGTTGTATTTGTAATGATACTTATTGTGTAGCGAGTTTGATAAAGTTGCTGTGTAGCAAAGTATTTATTGCTTTATTGAACGTAGTGAATACTGTTCAGTTTATAAAGTTGCGTCTGGTGAATTTTCGCCGGGAAAATGTGCATCCTATAGTTATCGCGCCGTAAACACTTAAATATAAAAATAATCTAATTGAAAATATGTTTTAATATAAATAAACATAAGTTTACACACAGTACAATTATAAGCTAACTCATGCCAAAATTACTCCGTAAGCGATTTCGACGTTTATCTAAAAATCTATCTTTGAAATATTTTTGTATTTATTAAACGTTGATGGAAATCACGAAAATTTCTACATGTACAGCAACTTTTTTTTAAATATGAGAAAACATTTATTTTCAGGAGTACTTTAAAAATGTTGATGAAGTACTTACGTTTATACTTTTTTCAGCGTCAGTTTTATTACTAGCGTTAGTTACGGGTTTTTAATGTGGGTATTTAATTTTTATTTAATTTTTTTTTTTTTCAAAATAGTTAACGCACTATGTTACGATTTCCATTGCTTTGGGAAGCTAAGCTTAAGCTGTGGTTCATGCAAGGTAAGGCACAGTTTGTTGCAGGATGTATTTCTGCAGTTGGAATGAAACTCAACCACGTTACAACGGACTATGTTCACTAACACGACTTTCATCGTGATAGATCCTCCTACCAGTGATGGTAACAACTACCTAACTCTCAGAATAACTCTTAAAAACACATAATTGGGCCGCTGAGAAAAGATAACGCGTGTTACTTAAAGACTTAGATCTCAGTGACCTAAAGTACAACACAAAAGAAAGAAACAGATTTTCAATGTTCTATGAATTTGTGCAATGCCTGTAACTATGCACAATTTCACGTAAGTTTGGTACAATTTGACGGCTAATTATGGACAATAATTGTTAATATTTTGTGATCTGTGGCATAATGCAAGACGAAGTTTGCAGTATAAATGGTGAAATGTAGATTACGGGCTTATTTTAGAACTAAAATGGTCTTGCATTGTGTCACAAATCACAAAATAATAATAATTATTGCCCATAACTAGCTGTCAAATTTTATCATACTTATATGAAACAGTACACGATGGCTACCAAGTCAGCTACTGTTCTGCCGACCACCACGAACACTACTTTTAAATTAAGGGGCTGACAATTACGCCGTTTGTTCCCGTAAATGTAAAACCCCGCAGTGAACAACAACTCTGTGTTTTTACCAATCAGTAACAAATATGACCTGAAGTCACGTCTCGTCGTTAGCGCTTAGTGTCTCAATTCAGGAGTGAGTCTAAGAATTAAAAGTGAATCCTGGAGGACTACAACAATGTCCACACCAGGCCCTGTGCAACAAGCACCATTGTTTATTGCTGTACCATACCTACTCTAAAATATTTATCACAACACGCATTTTGTTTGAACGTAGACTACTGTACTCACTGTTAAAAATTTCCGTAAATTCACGGAAATATTTACAGAAAAGTACTGTAATTTTACGGGAGTGGGTTCCGTAATATTTTTTTTACGGAAATTTGTCCGTATTGCCAGTTTACGGATGCTCAACCGTAACTTTCCATAAATTCATGAAAATATGTTTCTACAATTTTAAAGCGTATTTTACTGCGTTTCTTAAACAAAGTGGTATTAATAATCACTATGAATCCTGGATGTCAACTACAAAAGGGGTCTCTTATAAAGTTGATATCTTACCACTGGATGGAACTCATTCATTCATAAGTTATCACTGTGGTTCGATGGGTCCTCGGGTTCAGGACTGGGTGTTTGTGTTCGTCTTGTCTGTCTGCCACACGCCAACGTCCAATTATGTCACTTCTACGAAGTTAACAGTCACTGGGGATTATGACATAGACTCACTTAAAGGGGGGAATGTTTGGTGCAGTGGCGGGGCGATAGCCTTGCCATTGGAGCAAACATTTTTATAAAAATATGAAGAAAATTTAAATAAAATAAAAAAAAAAGATGGTTAGAGCTTCTGCCTGGCAATTATAAGGTCGTGGGTTCGAATCTCAGGAACTTCGAAACATTTTTCAGATTACTAAATAGTGTGTCAGAATCTCGATAACACATAGATAATAAGAAAATGTAGTATTTTTAGAAAATGGAGTGCTAGTAGATTACAGAAATGTAATTTTTTTGCGGAAAACAGATTGTCGGTTATTTTACGGAAGGTTCCGTTATCATGAAAAACTGAGTGTCCGTCACTTAACGAAGATTTCTGGATAATTTTGTTGCCAGTACTTTTCCGTAATTTCACGGAAATTTTTTCTAACAGTGCTGCTGCTCCACCGCAAAGACAATCTTTGTTTAAGGGTGTTCAAGTGGCGTGAAATCGTAACATTTTATATTTGTGTGAAAGAGTGTTAGATTTATAGACGTTACTTGTCAGTACATTTTCCTCTTACAAAAAAAATGTAGCTCAACTAGTTTTCCCACAATGGCACTTCAGATTCAAAATTTGCACGTGTTTAGTTCTTATAAGCCGCAAAAACCAATGAACGTAGGCTAAATAAATTAAAAAAATTCACGCTCGAACTACATGTCACTGGCTACTTCTTGACATGTTTTAAAATACGTTATTTGTAGGCGTACTGAAAAGAAAAATTGAAATTTTAATTTTTTTTATTAATCGACTTTTCTAAAAATTCAAAAATAAATTCTACTTGATTTTAAAACATGTCAAACAGTAGCCCGTGACATATAGTTTCAGTGCGAATTATTTAATTTATTTATGTTCATTGATTTTTGCGGCTTATAAGAACTAAAAACGTGCAAATTTTGAATTTGAAATGCCGTTATGGGAAAACTAGTTGAGTTAAATTTTTTGCAAAAGGAAAATTTATTCCCAAGTAACGTTTACAAAACTAATATTATTTCACACAAATATGTAATTATGATTTTACCCTCTTGGACGCCCTTAAAGGCGTAAAGTTTGTTCAACAAAAAATTATGTTACTATAGTCTGTGTCATGTAAGTGTCTGTACACAGGCTTGCAGAGACCGTGCTTTTCCAGGAAGCCAGGTAGGTTTAAAGCTCCAAACAATGGAACTGTCGGACACAGTTCTCAGAAGAGAAATGTCAAAATACGGACAAGTTATGTGTAACAGACTATATCTATTATAATAGTTCAGTGTCATATTTTTGGTAGAGTAAGTTGTAACTTTTTAAGAACAAGCGTTATATAAAGAAAACAGTTCTAAAAATAAAATAACGTTTTAACTTTACACTTAAAATCAAAACAGTTTCTTTGCTGCGAAAACACTTTGCAGTAGTTTATGTTCAAACAGCATTTGTGCTGTGGCTATGTAGAGGGCGGTAATTTCAAAGAGGAGAGGAGGCGCGTAAAATTTTCATTCGTACAGTTGGTATTCTTCTCATACGGGAAACAAAACACGTAGACTACAGTTTGTCATGTTGTAATGACCCCTGAGGGGGAGAGCAACACCATAGGCACGCCCACCAAAGCAATCATTCAGAAAATTATTCGCCCACCTTGCCAATGTTACAGGAAAATGTAAAAACTCAGTATCAAGTGGGTTGATGCTCCAGGGGATGAAAACCAATGGAAAAACCAATAGAATTCATATAAACAATTTATTATGATTATTTAAAAAAAGGTAATAATGTACAAAGTATTTTAACCATTTCACCAAGATATTGGATCAACGTTCGCCGAAAATACAGAAAGCTCTCACTTTGAATCATATGAAAATTTACAATGTAAGAGTGCTTCCAAACTAGCATTTATAAAAATCCTTATAAATAACATTCTCAGTTTTAAGTAATATCTGGTACAATATCGACATTTAACACACTATAAACATTATTCCATTATGTACCAAAGGCAATAACAATTTGCCCTACGCATGTTTAATGTGTAAAAAATACCAACTTATTTGTCCGTGTTAACACAGAGGAAGAGACCGGAATAAATACAATTAATCATGAGCCCAAGAAAGAGAGAAAACCTTGATTTTTACCTAGTTCGCGACGCCACGCAACACTATAGATTTTCATTATCCATCACACAAAGTCCCAAAATATAGACAAATAATGATATGCCCTTTTATGTTCTCCAAAACGGCGCAGTAACTATCCTCAAGAAGTCTCCCTTGGAAACCATACTTAACTTTAAATATTTTGTCGATGCCTCGCAGAAACGTAGTTTACTTCCATAATAAATTGATTATCGCTATCCCGGGCAATGAACCAAGGACTCGACGATGATGATCTGGCCCCAAAACCAGACGAAGAGACCCCCTTTCAAGGTCCGGACCCGGTATATAAGGAATTCCACCACCATCCCCTCTCTCGGAAATAAAAGAGTTCATGAGGATGAACACAGTGCTTAGTAAATAATCCAGCCATGTATCAATGCGCCTCAAATACGACACACGAAAATTTAAGTTCAAAAAGAGGGAGCCACCAGTCTAATAGGAGTTTCCACAAACACTCACAACGCGTCGCTAGTGTAGGGCGCTTGCAAATTGTCTCAAGCCAACATTCGTCTAGTCTGAGTTCGAGGAGTCACGGTGATAGTTGTGCGTGCAAGAGCCCGGTGCGGGCAGACACCAGTTAAAGGGGTAAGTGTTACGTTACATAAGTCCATGTCCATACTCACGCACTAATTACTATCATTCTCCACAATGTCTACCGTTGGTTTCATTTTAACACCAACGGAAATTTATTATGCCTTTTCTCCATTACGACCGTCTAATAACTTCTATTTTAAGCTTAGTAAGTTCTCCAACCTAGCACAAAATAAGTAATAATAATGTCACAGCAAGTTTAAAGAAGCGTAACCCACGCCATTATTACCGTCTGTCTTACAAACAATCACAACAGTACTGCTATTTGAAGTTTGCAATCACAACAGTATTGCTTAGCGAAAACGTAACGTAGAAATATTCATACGGGAGCACTCAAATCAAACCAATTACTATTATCACAGTTTATCCAAGGAATCAATACGTTTAAGTACGCCTGCACTGAATTTATAGACCAGAATATAATGTGTAATCTCTCAAAGCGCGCAGACGGCGCGTCAAATGCAACATAGGGGAAGAGCCTCAGCGAGCGCCACGCAACATTCATTTTCTTGTTACACTGTTAACGTGAACACGTTTCAATGTATATTAATGTTGATATCTCCGTAATTCCGCCAACACACAGAGACAGACACCACAAATCATTTAGCAAGGCACAGTCGGCCGACTGTGGTTGTACTGATGACACTACTGGTTTATTGCTGGCCTAGAAAACATATGGCTTTGCTCACATAACATTGTTATGGTTAACTGCTGGCAACAAGGCATCTTGTATGCCTGATATGGCATATTTACGGAACACTTATGGATGTGACACTTGTGGCAGGCTATGGGTATACTGCTGTTGGCTTCCCAACAGTAATTAAGCAGTGGCTACGTAACAGTAAACCATTTGTTAGCCAGTGATGGCATGACACTTGTGCTTTGTGTATGGCACGAGACCTATGGGCCATATATGATTTTTATTACCCACGTAGAGAGAGTGAGAGATGTTTTTGTCAGCGATTAACATCGCGGCCTTTAGCGCTGGTGAGGGTGATATGAGGTGAGTATGGAGCTGCGTCGGAATGAAGGGGAGGGGGTAAACGGGAGACCCCCGAGAAAACCCGCCGACCAACGGCATCGCCCGGCACGATTCCCATGTGCGGGGACTGACGCCGCCGGGATTCGAACCCGGATAGCCTTGGTGGGAGACGAGAGGTCTAACCTCTCGACCACCGCGGTCCCGATTTACCCACGTAGAAATGCATGATCGGGCTGGTTTACTGCTAGAACTGCTGTGAAGCTGCTGGCTGTGATAAATAATGGCCTTTTGTAACACATTGGTGGAATTTAGATACATGTGGAACTATGATGTCGCAGATTGTCCACATGCTGCATACCAGCAATGCCTGTAGGTTATTAGTTTTATATTTTATAGTTTTTATGATTATATATCTTTATTTAAGTGCACACATGTAAACGAGCAAGCACATTACACAGTACATTACAATTTACATGCTACGTAAAAAAAATACGTTGTTATGTGTCAACACAAAGTAAACTGTTATTGGTTTGACTACAAGATAATGTGGATATTCAGAGTTAAAAAAAATCTTCTACAAATGAATCGCACACAACTCATTCTTGTGTGTTCACCGTGCTCTTGTGGTTAGTATGCTTGTCTCTTAACGAATACCGGGACTGACGATGACATTTTCATATTGATAACTAGATTCTAAGTCGATAAATAAACAATATAAAACAAGAAATACTTAATAACGATATAATTACGAAGTTACCTACGGTATGTCATTTGTTGGCCAGCTGATAACTGGGGAGTGGTTCATTTATGGACCATTGTTGGTCGTACACATGGTGTATTGATGGGCAATTCATGTTTTATCACGGATGGGCCATTACTGGGGCAATTAGGGATATCACAGGGTGCATCTGCAGGACCAGCAATGGTGTCAGTTGGCCAACTGTTTTCCAGCAATGCATTCTAGCTGTATTCCATTGATGGGCCATATATAGTCTGCTACATGGGATCCAACATAAGACTTGTGCACTGCGAATGAAACGGGTACACGTCGTTTGTCCTAAAATCGTTTATCCTAATCGTAGGACAAACGCTTTTAGGACAAATGCTGTTTAGGAAAAAATATTTTAGGACAATCAATTTAGGACAAACGAAATTAGGATAAATGACTTAAGAGAAACAATTTTAGGACAAATGATTATAGGACAAACAATTTTAGGACAAACGTAGTTTAGGACAAACGACTTTAGAATTAACGAAATTAGGACAAACGAATTAAAAAAAATTGAAATGTAATTTTAGGACGAATGAAATTAGGACAAACGACTTTAGGACAAACATCTTTTAGGACAAATGATTTTAGGACAAACTAAATTAGGACGAACGATTTTAGGGCAAACGAAGTTAGGACAAACGATTTTGGGACAGACAATTTTAGGACAAACGAAATTAGGACAAACTATTATAGGACAAACGAATTTAGGACAAACAATTTTAGGACGAACGAATTTAGGATAAATGACTTTAGTTTAAACGATTTTAGGACAAATGAAGTCCAAGCAACAAAACCTCGAAAAATGGTTTTAGGACAAATGCCGCACCCCCAATGAAACTACTTTATTTACTGTTGAAAAATCCAGTGGTATATTTAGGTTTCAACCCACGATGATCTTTCAAATAGCTGCGTTTGATGCAACGAATCTTTAAAATGTTTAGGATGCGCACAATACTACCGTCATATATAATATTACGTCATGAAATGATATGACTGAATGTCTCATAGAGGTGTGTTGTCGGCGAGAAAACTGTTCGCTGGTTATGTGCCTTGCGCCTAGAAGCTAGTGTGAGCCTTGATGCGCGTACTGTGTCGCCCGTACTGCTTCCCACTTCTAAGACTTGAACACCCAATATACGTTCATCTAGGCGGCCACCTTAACTTTGGACCACGTTCAACCTCTTTAAAAAACTGGGATTTTTATTGCTACCATAATTACTGTTCAAGAAGACTAGAATCAACACAGGTCTTTCCATAGGATAGGAATTCCAGCTTGCGAGGGAAAATACTAAATATAGTGGTTGTTAATTACGCAGCGTGCTTGTTGAATGCCTAACAAGCTGCAGACTCACGAAGGCCTCGGGCAAAGCAGGCTAAATATGGCCAGTAAGAAAACCTCTAATCTCGGTAATAACAAGACTGTGAACACTAATGACTGAGGGAATCCTGACTAGTCTACCAGGTCGTAGTAACCACGGCGACTAGGTGTCAAGATGGCCGCCCGGGTTAACGTAACGTATTTTGCGCGTTAGAAGCCTAGAAGTACGGAAGCGATAAGGACGACGCTGAATGTGCATCATCGCCTCACCTTAGCCTCTATAGGCGCAAGTCACTGAACAAGTGTGCCGACAACTCGCCTCTATGAGACGTCATTGCACGCGCCTAAACCTTTCAAAAGATTCTTCGCCAAGACATTCATACTGTAAAAGGACCAGAAAAACAACCTTTTTCATAATTTTTTGTAGCGAGAAAATAAACTTGAGGGCTACATGGAGGAGCTGAAGAGGGTATGCACATTTGTATAGTTCTTGGAAAGCTATCCCTAAGCAGAAATAACAATGTGGCTACTTGCCCAGGCCGCTGAGCGGTGTGCATTGCTTCGGCACAGTAATCATAATTTTATATTTACACGACATAGTGTTCGTTTATACAAGTTATTTGTGACTACATTTTCCGCTAGTTAAAATACTTTAGCTCTCATACGCTTCCCATAGCGACATGACAAAATCAACATTTGCAAGTAATGGGAACATAAGAATGACAAAAAAAAGTGACTTACTCTAATGAAATAATTTACATTCAAATTATATGTTATGAGAAATATGCAAAAAATATTTAAAACCGCAAAATGTAATTATTTTGTATTTAAAAAAAAGTCTGAAATTATGACAATTATCTTTGTTTCAGTAATTAAAAAAAGACTTTGCTGAGTGTTTAAAATGTATCATCACATAACCGATAATATCTAATTTCAATTTTTGTTATTCCTATGTTCCTGTAACTTGCAAATTTTGACTTTGGCATGCCGCTGTGGGAAAACTGTGAGAGCTAAAACATGTTTTGCAAGTGGAAAATGTGGTCACAAGTAACGTTTATAAAACAAACACTATGAAAATTTATGAATTTCAGCCACGTGAACGCCTTTAAGGCGTTGCCAGAAATATGTGATGACAGGTGCCCGTTATCGCGGCTCTTCGTCCTAGCATACCAAGTCACCTAAGAACAGCGAGTATTCGGTAAAGATCGTCTTGGACGAAGTGAATGCACTCTGGACCTCTGCTGCGGCTTGTCAGCTTTTAAGGGCGCGATCGACACCAATTTTCGTCAACATATGTGTTTATTTTTGTATTTGTACCAGATATTGTTTTTATAATTTTAGACATAAAGTATGACATTTTTTTCATACGAATTTTTTATCTCATAATTTTTTCGTAATGGCTCGTTTAAGTCAAAATTTGCACGTTTCCGTTTTAAGGACGACAATACAACCAACTCACACATAAAACTGAAAAAAAAAATTGCATTGAATAAATACGTTGCAGGCTACAAGTTCAGATACATTAAACTACAAAAGAAAATATTTATGTACTTTTAAAAAGTTATTGAATTTTTGATAATTTTATTTTAAATTTCAGCATATTTAATTAAATACAAAATATTTTATTTTATGGTTTAATATAGCTTAACTAGTAGACTATAACATTTTTCTTAACTGCGATTTTTTCCCAGTTTTGTAAGTGAGTTGGTTTTATTGTCGTCCTTAAAACTGAAAAATGCAAATTTTGACTTTAACAAGCCATTACGCAAGAACTATGGGAGATAAAAGAGGGCAATTTAGTCACATTTTGTGTTTAAAATAAGAAAAAATATCTGGTACAAATATAACATAAAAAATACGGTGATTAAAATGGGATAGATCGCGCCCTTAAGGGGCCTCCCTACCAGCGATTGAAACGAAATGCAGCTTTACGTAAAGAGAAAGATACCGTTCACTAACTCGTAAGCGTTCCTTCAAGAGAGGACCGATCTCAACTCGCTGCAGCACCTGAGAAAGTTTTTTGTTTCTCCAGTTCCATAAGATGCCAGATTTGTCACTACAGGCGGAATGTATGACGAACTTGTCGATTTTCTTATTACAGGACCGCTAACATTATCCTCTTACAAAAAAAATTAGCTCAGCCACTTTTCCCCATTATGGCATTTCAAAGTCAAAATCTGCATGATTTTACTTTTTATCCACCACGTAAACAAATGAACACAATGAAATAAAATAATTTCAATTGAAACTACACGTTACGGTCAACGGTTTGACGTAGCCTGCATAAAAACCCATTACATATTATTGTTGTATTTTCATATTAATTACTGAAATTTGGAATATTTATTAGAGGCGCTCACCTTCCACAAAGGCGATACGGGTTCGAGTCCAGGTGGAGTTTAATGTGGGAACCGTGAAGGACGATGCCGTTGATTGGTGGGTTTTCTCGTGGCTCTTCCGTTTTCTTATCCACTTCATTCCGCCGCTGCTCCACACTCACTACTCTCAATCCTCACCAGGGCTGAGTACTTGACTGTTAAGCGCTGACCAACATCTCTTCACCGTCTATGTTCTACATTCTGCTGTTTTCAGTTATATAGCAGGACTCGGAAAGTTTTTTAATGCTTGTAGTGTTGGAAGATGATAAACAACCTGAATCAAAAAACGTGTTTCCTTTTTCTGCTGAACAGATGGTTGTGAATGTGCTTACTAATCTCGCAAATAAATAGTTTGTTTATAACCCACAGATTAGACTGGCCCCTTAATGTAAGGAAATATAAGTAGAAGAAAATATTGCTACTATTTATCACGTAGTTATTATAACTAGGAATTAATTAAATAAGTGTCGGCAAGTCACACCATGTATGTAAAAATCGTTTTAAATCTGTGTAGTTATATATCAATTTTAAAAACGGGTCGTTAATTTTCCTTCTTGTAGTACTTCCACAGTACCTGTTTCACTTAAAAACAGCAAAAAAAACTTTCCAGCGGAAATGGAAGTTTTCCATCTTGAGAGTAACCAAACTTGATCTGGATGGACGGCTAGATAGATTAAATTTCCAAACTTATTCACAGATTTCATAAACATTATCTGCAACGGATAAGGCTAATTTGTCGTTTGTTTTCTGTTTGCGGTAACTAGTATTCCATCTCTACACAACGAGATGATTAAATGTTTGATTAGAAGGGTCATGAATAATTCGCGTCATAATTTGGTGGCACGCTAGATTCCACTGGCTTGTACATACCAGAGTACAACCTGATTACACTGGCCACTAGCCTCTATGTGACGTCATATACGTGTGTGATCTGTTTACATGGGCATTCGACTGTTCAACTTTTATTTATTGGCCAGAAGCATTCTTTGCGGAAGACGACATTGTCTGCCATCGAACGAATCTACAGGAGTTAGGATTATACTGATGAAGGCAGAAAATAAACGCGAATTTTGAACGTTTCTATAAATTAGTACGTTTCCATGTCAAATTCAAAGCGATTTCAAAGCGGGTACTGAATTGAATATGGTAATGTAAACTATGTTATAATTTATTTGTCTCCAAGTCGTTACGCCAAACATATATGATCGTATTAGATTCATTCGGACAAAAAGTAGCAAGTAAACGCTGATTGTACAGAAAGTGTGTCGAAAATAAACGTACAATCTCTTCAGCTATACTTATGAAATACAGGTTTTCTCTTTACATCTGCGTATTTTAGCCGCTACGAAATATCAAACGTTTGCAAATATTTTTGCCGCATGTTTTAGTTTTATTTAATATTATCGGGGAAGAATAAACCCTCAAACTTTTACCAGTACGTGCAGCTGACAGTATTTGAGCTATGCAAAAATTACCGTTTATGTACGCTTATCAACTAGAGAGATGAAATCCATTTTAATCAAATCCAATGTATATACCTACTGCATGCCTACAATACATCGAAAGGGATATCGAACTCAGACCGAATCAAATAATAGACTACAGAGGCGATAATGAAACGGAAACATAGTAAATGTTTGCATTCATGATAACCTATGTTTAAAAATTATCAAGTTTCTCACTTTGCGCCTTACTTAGTAACGACCAGCGGTTTCCCACTCTACAGAGTTCATGGCTCGTAGGACAGAGTTGAGACGCATCGCAATGTGAGCATGTGAAAACCAAACTATTGTTTTGTAAATAGCGTCGAGTTACAACGTGTTTCAACATTGCTTAGTGTCATTGATGCATCGTTCCTCACTGTGAAATTAAACATATTTTTTTCATTCAGTGCTTAGTAGAGTAAGAAAATCTGTGACACAATACGCGTTTGTTTCTTTCTATTTGTCAAAAGTGGCTACATGTTTAGCACGCCAAGGAAACATTAAATCCTGGAACTATGATATAGAAACAATGTCCAACAGACCAAGAGCAGCAGAGGCAACCCCGATCGTGAATGTAGATTTTTTATTATTATTCTAAATATGAAATTCTGACAGGCGAGTTGCAGCAACTTTTTTTAGAATAGGCGCAATGGCGGATACAGCATTGTGTCAAGGAGGAAGGGGCTATGTCTTATAAAGTGTGTATGCCTACACCCGAAGCCAAAAGTGGGTGGTAGGGAGCCCTCCTCGGGAAAAATTAGATTTAACATTGAAACACTGAGAAAAAAGTAATGTTGAAGTTATCATACTTGTGTTAAAATAGGGACAACAAACCAGTTTGTCGGTAACATCTGGACAGTTCCTTCAACAATCTGTTCTGTAGAAGTTACCATATAGTGTGTAGAAGCAACAAGACCTTTGTTTCTTCTACAAAACAGATTGTTTAAGGAACTGTCCAGAGTAGTACCTAGAACCAAACTGTATTGTTGCCCCTATTTTAACAAAAGTATGGTACCTCCAACGATACTTTTTTTTTTTTTTCAGTGAGTGGTGCTATTTAAGAAGTTTCCAGACAAAGAATTTGAATCACGCAAGTAAGAAATTTCTATATTTTTATTAATAAACCCTTGACAGTTATTTATTCCTTGATTTTATCGAGGCTCAGGAGGGGTCTGAATAGGCATAGGCATGGTGGAAATAAGTTAGCATTATCGTAAAACAAATTGACAACCCTTTTCGTAATTTTAAATATAAATAAGAATGGCCGGAAAAGGTAAACACATCTTATTTAGTGAACAAATTTAAAGTCTCACAGCTGTCAGTTCCTTAAAAAACAGGTGAAGAGTTCAGTCATATATAAACGAGAACGCATGACAAACTGAGTGAGGGTGGTACAAACCTTCCCCCAGGAAACATACTCGATTACAATGGCCTGCTATGTCGCCGGACCTGAGTTGTGTCAAGAATGTTTCTATCTTCAAGTGTGCAGTTATTCAACATACACAACTCGCTAAGAAGTTATCTCCATCGAATAGTGAGATCACCTTCATCAGGATGACCTTGACAATTTGATCTGTGGTATTCCACGACGAATACAATCCCTGCTGTACGTCCATTCAGACGTTTCTTACTGAATCGTCACAGCGTGAAAAAAAAAATGAAAGAAAACACTACAAGTTCTCTGTATGTCGTTTGTAATTTCGTTCCAGCCACGAATAGGCCTACTCATATACACATGCATATGTGTATGTTACTACACACATACATTTGTACATCATTAACTATTAGATTCAGAAGATAGCGCCTGGACTACGCTTGTGAAGCTGCCACGCCTCTACACCCCCTCCCCCTTCGCCATCAACAATATTGGCCCCGTGAAGCGCTAATCCTCGTGGAGACAGCTGGCTGGCTGGGTGGGTGGATGATACACTTCAGCCGGTACCGTTGTATTCCCTTGGGCGAGGCGCTCCAGGAATGGTGTAGAAACGCTTCCTGCCAAATAGGATCTTCGGAGGCGACCCACGTCATCACTGAACTGGTAGTGTTTAGGAGTTTAAGCAATTAAAAACCTAAGCACTAAGACTTAAGGATGTTCAAGTGCGATAAAGTTATAATTTTATATTTATATGAAATAGTGTTGGTTTTGTAGACGATAGTTGTGAGTGCAGTTTCCTCTTACGAAACAATTTTAGCTCGCATAGTTTTCTCATAACGGCGCGTCAAATTCAAAATGTGCATGTACTGCTGCCATACAAATAGTAAAAACCAATTGACTTACATAAGTGAAATAATTCACAGTGAAATAACATACTATGAGCTACGTAATAAAAAAACTTGAAAAAATCCAATGAACTGTTTTTGTATTTTTAAAAAATTACCTAATTTGCAATCTTTTCTCTGTACGTTTGCTATTTTTTTAAATTCAAAATATTACGTTGTGGGTTTTTAAAACATTTTATTGCATAGCTCATGGCATGTAAGTTCACAGTGAATTATTTGTTTAAGTAGGACAGTTGGTTTTCACTACTTGCTTGGCAGCGTAACAAGCAAATTTTTACTTTGACGGCCCGTTATGAGAAAACTATGAGAGCTTAAATTGTTTCGTAAGAGTAAAATGTACTCACAAGTATCGTCTAAGAAACTAATAATAGTTCATAAATATATAAACTTATGATTTATCGCACTTGAACACCCTTAAACAGGGAACTTAGAACTATCCCAAGCCATTGCTTTAAATAGTAGCATACACAATTCAGCAGTTGCAGTTTACTTCCGAAGAATTTTCAGTTGAAATCGTTGGTTTAACAAACGACAGAAAATATAGATACTCCTACCACCGTCTTCAGTTCACCTGCACAATACACTCTAGACTGGGGAAATTTAAGGTAAAGGAATGTAATTTGCCACATAATCAATGTTTTAAATTATAAATTTTAGAGAAGCCACACTTACACATCTCGTAACTATTATTTGCTCTATTTATTAATTATGATTTTCATACTTAGCCCACGGATTAATCAGTATCGCAAAAAAATTCAATGTTCCTTTTGGCTATACATATGCAGTAACCCTCTATTGTGTACGCTCAACTATGACGACATTATTGCTACCTTCTTAAGTCTTATAATTTCTCCTTAAACTTTAAATGTGTAAAAAAAAAACGCCATAGTGAGAGCCGGGGACACGTGAAGTCCTCGAGAAAATCGCATAAACAAAGGCATCGTCCGGCACGATTACCACGTGCGAAGAAACGAGTCGACCCCTCCTAGAATAGAGCCCGGATCTCCTTGGCGGGAGGTGAGTAATGGCAAAAGAAAATACGAGTATTTGTTTTAGTGAGAAAGTTCGAGACGTAGACGTTTTAAGTTTCTGAAGCTAAGCTGTGACTTGTACACCACACTCGAATTCTTATAGGACTATTAAACTTGCAGGGGCAGATGTACTCTTCTGCCGGTACTCTTTAAAACCGAGGTATGAATTCTTCAGTAATACACCTCCATCTCCTAGACATATGACATGTTCATTGGGTATGACAGGTAGGTACATTTATTCCACATGCTCAAAGCGTGTAGTCAGAGCTAATATTGCATGCCGTGGAACACAACCATGCTACTCCAATAGTTCAGTTGTGAGAGTTGCTGTCAAGTTGCGAGAGTTGCCGTCAAGTTGCGAGAGTTGCTGTCAAGTTGCGAGAGTTGGCTGTATGTACGTTCAACGTTAGCGCGGTTTAAGGCAGTGTTGCATTCCTTATTGTATTTAAGTACTAGGTGAGTTGTGTTAAGTGAGGCGTCAGTTCAGATCACAACAGAGTTTAGAGAAATGTGTGGAGCGTGACGTATGTTCTAGGGCGAGGAATGTGAGGCCTTAATACAGACAGGGGGGAGGAGACCATCCGCCATATTGATAAATGAAATTGTTGGATACCATAGCAACATGAATAATTGAAGGGCATGAGGAAAGTACGATAGCCAAAATTTTTTTAATATTAAAATATTTTGCAAGAATACAATAGTGATCTCATATGAGAGATTAAGCAATGTGACCACAAATGGCAGCACAGCCACACTTTAATTGTTTACTACGTAAATTAGTATTAAGACATATTTTTTTTATTGTTTAGTTGCGTATTTTTCATTGGTTGTATACTATTGTAACTTATAATTTATAAACAATGATGATTTTAATTTAATTTCTTTGTCAAATTGTACCTTATATACATGTGCATAACTCAGTTGTGATACATAGTGGGTTACCATTTTCTCTCCCGATGTCCTTCGTACGACTACAGTGTATAACCACATTTCTCATAAATGTATAGGATCAGCACATTGTTACGTGAATAGACAATCAGCGTGATATCAGTATAGGTTGCTAATGCTCCATCTGTATTTGTCTCACATCTCTGTCTCCCAATGAACAGACACGAGACCATTACCTTACACCCACGGATCCCATGTTCAGAACCCAGTGCTAGCACCATCTAGCATGTTCCCCGGAATCTCTACCGACTTGTGTGGCAGTACTGCCCTCGTGTACCTGTTCCCGAAGACTAAATAGAATGCATAATAACAGATCTGATACGAGCTGTTCCAAAACTTACCAGTTCTTTTCTGACAGTCTATTAACTATCCATCGGAAGCAGTTGAATGCAACAGATTCAAAGAGGTATTCTCTTTCCAATCGCGGTGGGTGAAGTGCTTACCAACTAACCTGTCAACAGTCAAGGGTGTGTTAGCCACCAGGAAACAAACACCTTGACGAGACTGAGGCCTGTCCAATCTCCATGAAACCACATCATGTCGAGTTTTATTATTAGGTGGAGCAGACCAACGTTCCTTCTCAGGGGACCAAGGCTTCAGTACATCCCAGACACTCAAGGATGATCGCAGCCATTCTACTGCCAGTGGCCAGCGTACTAGGACTTACGGAAACCCCCAAGAGCATATTGGTCCATCAACCGCAGTAACCCACCAGACCTTCTCCTAAGGGGGACTTTCAACCACTACCGTAGACGCAACTAGAATGGGCATTTGGGGAGGGCACAATTTTGTGAAAACATTTATATTCAAGCTACATCAACCTGTAATCAGTATCGTAGTCAGAATTTGTGAATTTCAGACGGGGAAGGATGCTATCCCGGGAATACATATTATAAAGGATAACCAACCACGTCTTCAAGCGCGGTGTCCCGGGGAACACCCCCAGGAAAATTTCGGATTTAGAGGTGCAAAATAGTGCTATTTTAGAAGTTTTCATAGCTAAAAATTGAATATTATTAAATTAATTGTATTTTTAAGACATTGGTTGGTTTTTTTTTTGGGGGGGGGGGGGCTTGCCCTTGTGTACCCTCCCCCCTAGTGGCGCCAATGACCACAACCACTCCGAGCTCGATCCACGATCATCAAAGATTGTAGTTGTAGTTTCACACTTATTCCGGCAGCACCTACAAGGTACCATTCATCAGAAGGAAGGTCGCAAGAGAGATGGTCGCGTCAGAAAATAGTGCCGAAGCCAATCACAACAGTCCTTTGTCTCCTATGCTCATAATATTTTTGTTTGTACCCTCTAACTTTCCTTATACGAAACCAAATATTTTCGCATCCTGTACACCCAACGGACTGTTTACATTTCCTTTCCGTTTCTTTTGTGTATTTTGGTAGAGTGATAACTGGTATACTTGATGTTTCCAGAGTCAGTTATTGCTGTTAAGTTTGGTGCACATAAACTTCATGATTGTTTTCGGGCGCGCATAATTTGAGCTTTATTATCCGGCCATAAACATGAGGTCGCCGTTGAAAGTCACGTTCTGGCGAGTCGTCGCCGGGAAGATTGGACCACAGCTATACATCTCGCTCACAGAGACGATCAGGCAAGATCTGATTGAGGTAATAGACATTAAGGATGTTCAAGTGGGGAAAAATAGTAATTTTATATCTTATGATATAGTGTTAG
Source organism: Medauroidea extradentata (assembly GCA_003012365.1). NCBI lineage: Eukaryota > Metazoa > Arthropoda > Insecta > Phasmatodea > Phasmatidae > Medauroidea > Medauroidea extradentata. The sequence continues at coordinate 1,944 of PNEQ01134711.1, read as the reverse complement.
ATTTGTAGAAGTTACTTGAGAATAAATTATCTTCTTACGAAAAAAAATTAACTCAACCGTAATGGCACCTCAAAGTCCAAATTTTATTGGTTTTTCTTTCTTATAAGCCGCAGAAAACCAATTAATATAAATAAGTTAAAAAATTCACACTGAAACTACAGTGTCACGGGCTACTGCATGACATTTTTTTAAAAAATGAATTACAAACAATTTTTGTATTTAAAAAATTTACAATTTTGCATTTTTTTGGCCACATTTATCGATTTTTTTAAATACAAAAATAATTTGTAATGGGTTTTTAAACATATCAAGCAGTAGCTCAAGACATGTAGTTTTAGTGTGAATTTTTAGGTTTATTTATGTGTATTGGTTTTTGCGGCTTATAAGAACTAAAAACGTGCAAATTTTGACTTTGAAGTGTCATTATGGGAAAACTGGTTGAGCTAATTTTTTTTCGTAAGAGGAAAGAGTACTCCCAGGTAACGTCTAGAAAACTAACACTATTTCATACAAATATAAAATTATGATTTTTCCCCACTTGGACGCCCTTAAGGGGACGGTTTACTGAAAAATTAAATTGTTTTAAAATGTTTTTATTTGTGCGAGATATGGTTTGCTTAGTAGCTGTTCTGTACTGTAACGAAAACTTTTTTAGTTTTCGTAGTTTTTGTGTCATATCATATTAAAGTCAAAATTTGCAAAAAAAAAAAATGGTTTTATGCGTTAAAGGAAAACCAGCTTACTTACCGAAATAAAAAAAAAAAAAAAAACATTCACACTGAATAACAGTGCCATGGACTACGACATGTCATGACTGGATTAAGTTCTTTGGACATACTCTAGTGCGAAATAAATGACTGACAAAGAAAACTAGAACTAATAGAAAAAAAACATAAATAAGTAGAGTATGCTTTAGTCAACGGGATACATACACAACATAAAATTTAAAAAAAAAAATGGAATCAGGTAAGATAAAACAAGGAAATAAAACAGGTAATAAATTAAAATAATAAAATCACAAAAAAAAAAACAAGTTAACATGCGACACAACGATGAGACGAAACAACAACACAGTATATATCAGTCACAAACAGAAAAAAAAACGAAATAACGATGAGATGAAACAAAACAGTAGTTTTCCAGACACGTACATAAAAACCCCTATTTGGGAACTGGAATCTGTTGACTAAAGCAATTTCTGCTTATTTATGTTTTCCTGTTCTCTGTTGTTTTCATTGACAAGCATCTGCTTCGCAATGGAGTATGTACAAAAAACTATATTCAAACATGCTCTTACATTGCACAACCCTTTGAAAAATTACACGCTTTTGTAATTTCACAAAGAATAATATACCTTCGACAGTAATTTTGTTAAAAAAACAGAGACAAAAGGCATTTATTTTACTACAGTCTATCAATACGATTATAAAATAATAGGATTTCATCGAAATATGATACAGGCTAAGTAAATTTGTTTGTAGAACATATTCTTCTATGAAACAAATAATTTACTTATAGTAATCTTGTCGCATCCTTTGTGAGTACACGTCTGTATTAAAACCCTTTAGTAACTTTTTTGTGAGAAAACCGACTAAAGAGAAGCGTGTTTTCGAATTTTCTGTCTCTTATTCTCTGCTACACTCACAGATACTTCCCTTCTGGTCAATGTCCCCCTTGGTTTCCACCCTCAGTGTGTCTTCTCAGACGAGCACCAGCCCAGCTTTCGCTTAATGAGTACGTCTGTCGGGTACACTCCATTTGACCTAAAGTCATATGACCTAAAATAGTTTTAGGCTGAATGCCTGTTAGGCCAAGTGACTTTTAGGCCAAGTGACGTTTAGGGCAAGTGACTTTTAGGGCAAGTGACTTTTAGGGCACGTGACGTTTAGGGCAAGTGACTTTTAGGCCAAGTGACGTTTAGGGCAAGTGACTTTTAGGCCGAGT
>PNEQ01134710.1:0-21981 GCA_003012365.1 Medauroidea extradentata | reverse complement strand
TGTTTCCAATAAGTAAAGAAACCATTTAATTAAGTAGGTCTGGTTTACGACTTAGTTTTGTTTCTGTTGAAAGTATTTGAAATTGATTACAGCTGAAGCATTACTCAGACATCAACATTTATAATTTATACTATTTACAGTACACACAAAAATAAACAAAATTGTTGGATATCGGTTTATCGGGCATCGGGTATCGGATAGGAAAAATCAAGGATATCGGTATCGGAATCGGTATCGGGTTTTTTAGTAATCGGGCCATCACTACTTTAATGTTAACTGTTCTTTATGATGGAAAGTGCTGCCTCTGTACGTTCAAAAGGAAATCTATTCTGAAAAATTAAAAAAAATTTCCTCATTGCATTATTGTGAGGGCTCAAGAAAAGGGATGGATGGACCATGCAATGGTTGTGCACTGTATCAAATATGTGTGGGAACGATGGCCTGGTGCTTTGTTAAAATGACGAAGTATGCTGGTGTTGGACAATTTTCGCTGTCATCTTACCGAAGAAACGAAGAATCGTTTGCAAGATGGCCAAACAGAGCAGGTTGTAATACCTGGACGATTAACTTCAGTTCTGCAGCCTCTTGACATCTGCATCAATTGGCCGTTTAAAGTGCACCTGAAGTGGCGATACTCCAAGTGGATGTGTCAATGGATTCTCAGTGCCTGGTCAGTTATCCCGGAAACATTGGTCGTAAAGTCCTTAAAAAAGTGCTGCATATCTAATGCAAATCAGATGATGAATGGTGCTCAGATGATGCGTGCTTTTACACGGACACTACTGATAACAGCAGCTGGGAAGAAGTTTAGGGTACCTACCGATACGGTTATAGACTGACGGCTGTGACAAACTTGTTTACATTTTGTTTATTTTTATTGTCTTTTTTGTGATTACATGCATAACTTTTACTTGTTCAATAAATAAATACAGTATAGGTATGTAAAATTCTATTTGTTATCTAGGACAGTGGTGGGAAAGGCCGCTAGGCTACTAATTACAATTAAAACAGAAAGAATTGTGCACAAGTACTCACAGGATGGTACTTGCAGATAGAAACATACACACATAGGACGAACACATTTCTGCGTGGACGCACGGTCTCAACGTTTTGCAGACTACATCTGCTTCATCAAGTGAGTGGAGGCACACTGAAGTCTATTGTCCAGCGGTGGTTGGTAATCAGTACACCTAGCGGCCAGAGGGCGAACTAAGGTGCGGCGGGAAGTTTGAAATGAGAGTTTGTTATCTGAGGTTAAGGCCAGGTGGCTGTCTGTATTTTGTGATGTATTGATGTGCCAGTTCCCAGTGTCTTAATTCTGCTTTGTTTTTGTTATTCAACTGGTAGGGCCCTCACCACTCTGGAAGTGCTGCACGTGCATCACTTCATAACTCCAACTTTGATTCCTGTTATACAGCCAGAGTGGTGAGGGCCCTACCACAGTTGAATAACAAAAACAAAGCAGATTTAAGATGCTGGGAACTGGCACATCAATACATCACGAAATCCGGACAGCCACCTGGCCTTAACCTCAGATAACAAACCCTCATTTCAAACTTCCCGCAGCACCTTAGTTTGCCCTCTGGCCGCTAGGTGTACTGATTACCAACCACCGCTGGACAATAGACTTCAGTGTGCCTCCACTCACCTGATGAAGCAGATGTAGTCTGCGAAACGTTGTGACCGCGCGTCCGCGCAGAAATGTGTTCGTTCTATGTGTGTGTGTTTCTATCTGCAAGTACCATCCTGTGAGTACTTGTGCACAACTCTTTCTGTTTTAATTGTAATTATTTGTTATCTAGATCATACAGTGTTTACATAAGGCACAATTTTTGTAAATTGGTATGTAATTAAAATAGTTTTAGTATTAATTGAACCAGTTGCGTGGCTGCGGCAAGACATGCCTTATTGATCATTCGTTGCGGAGCACATGATATGGAAGCGAGAGTAAGAGAGTAAATGCTGAACATCTGGGCAAGTAATGCTCACATCTACAATCAGTCGTATCTGTCGCCCATGTTGCACTCTCTTCCGCCTACATTTTCTTTCTGAGCTTTATGTGGAATTACCGGGACTGAAATAAGTATGCGTAGTACTTTGTAATTCTTTAAGATTTGTGACAGTTTAAAAGCAAACTAACTGCAGATACAAAATGATTTTTTTTTCGATGTAAATTTGTTATAAAAACTTTTTTTCTAAGCTTGTTACTCAAAAAACAAGGGTGCGAGTCTTGGACGGGGGTGGGTGGTGCCTGGGTGTACCATATATGGTACTCCTAGCACTTAAGACCAGGTTCTTGCATCAGTTTTGTCCTTATCACTCCTTCAATTTTGATCCTCAGATGCAAGAATAGCTCCAGATAGGCAACATCCATAAAGGAATTGTTTGGTTTTGTATTTATGTCCAGCCAATAAAGATTTGCTCTTTTTGGTCAACAAAGTGTTATTCTGTGTGGTTTGAAAATACGGACAATATTGTCTTGGTTTTTATGCTGCTGATTAGCCAATGTATGCATTGTGCTTCCAGCCATAAAGGTGGAATTCAGTCGGAGGTAATGGCCACGGCATCCTTGCGGCCAGCGCACCCAGTTCCTAGGAGGCAGATGTTGGCAGCATCATCGTCAGTCTGCAGGGAGAAGGGAAAAGGAAAAAATTGCAAACAAACCAAACCAGAAATATTATCATCTACACTTTTTTGTAAGTATGCGGGCGGGCGGCCAGCCAGCGTGGAAGGCATCGCTTGCGTCCGGGGATTTTTAAATGTCGCTGGTTTTGTTCTGTGTAGTTCTTTGTGTTCCAACTTGTAATGGTGTTGTATCGATGGTACAACGCACGATGTGGAGACACTAGTCACATTATGTTAGCCTCTCAGTATGCTTCCTGCTGTTTACTGAATGTATTATGCTTGCAGTGGCACATTGTAAACAAAAAATGACAAAGCACATTTTTTATGGATAAATATTGTATTTATATTATGTGCATATAATGTATGCAGTAAGTTTTGAATGAATCTTGTGTGTATAATGTAATTATATTGAACAGTTCTTATTTTATGTGTATGTTTGTGTTTATAAATTTTATGTTTCTTTTTTAGACATTTAATGTCCTAGTGAGATGAGAGCATGCCAGGTGTGTTGCTCCAGTGTTTGTACTGAAAGTCTTATAAAGCTGAAATGGAAATATTAGCCGAAAATCATTCCTATGGTAATGCTGCTGGTGAAAGAAAAATGTGCTCTCTTCACATAAGTGTTTAGCATATGTTACATTTATGGGTTTTCTCTCTTAGCATCAAGTAAGTAGAATTTTAGTGTAACGTGAAGTGTTGACAGTTTTTACATTTTTCTTGTTTTGACCTGTATGTGTTCTTTCCTATCACTACTGTTTCTTTACAACAGTTAGAAATAGTATTTTCATTGTAGTGTTACATAGCGTAGCATTTAAAAATACTGTTATGACTGTCTAGGTCCAAGTAGAGATCTAATTTTTTATGGTCATATTTTTATATAAAGTATACTTTTTTGTCCCAGTTATTTTTGAAAACATGGTTGAGAAGTACTGTAGTTACTTTATTAATTTGTAATATTTAAAGGTTTTTAACTGCCGCAAATGAACTTTTGTTTCGGTGGTGGCTGTGCAGTTTTGGCTCATTGCATTTGTTTTTTGAAATGTGACACCTAAAATAATTTTTATGTAAGTTTTTTGTATTAGCTGGATATGTGTAATATTTAAATTGGAACTGCTTACATGACACAGTTTTGTAATAAATTTAAGTATTCATACTTATGTCAAATTTTTTATGAAATGAAGTGATGAATGATGAAATTACATTTTTCATTGTGACCATTGATAAAGTGCTGTGTAGATGTAGTACGGGAACTAAAAACATTTTCCCAATGAGTACAGAATGTGATCCAATGTTTTTTTCATCCTTATTGAGTTGCAAAATGTTGAAATTTCCTATTTATTAATTTTTTCCTTCTTATTTTGTTACATGGTCAATTTTCATTATAAAACGCAAGTACAATTTATTTTTAAAATGATCTTTTCTACCCCTTTCTTATTTTCAGATACTTCATACATAACAGTAGGCAAATTTTGTCAATGTGTAATCATCAATATTTCTTGTATATGGTTATACAGCCATAAAATTATTCCTCTTACTGTTCTCTTGATGTATAATTTATTTTGGGAAAATTGATATTGTTCTGAATTGTTGTAATACTTTATCTTGTTTCTTTGGAAACTTCATATCTGTGGATGTAAATGCATAATGAAGAATTATTGTGTTGTACATAAGATTTAGTTTTCAATCACTTCCCACAGTTTTTGCCACAGATTTTTTCTGTAAAATTTCCACCAGTAATAGTCATATTTATTGTTCTGTGGACTGTTTCTGTATTCGTCAGATTGCATAGGTAGAAGTGATCATGTTACTGTATGTTGTGCTTATTGTGTATGGTCCAATTATGCATTGAAATACATAATCGTGGTTTTACTTAATATTAGAATGAGAGAAAACTGATGTTTTATGGAACCAGCACATTGTTTCTGATATTTGTGTGTTTCTACGTACTAATATGATGTGCAATGGATTCTAAATTTATTACTGTACCAATTTCACGTGTTTCACTTAGGTGAAAAATTATCAGTACATTCCAGTTGTGACGACGATTTTAAAGTAACTTATTTTCAAGTATTGCAGTACATGCAGATATCTGATCTGATTATCAGGCACATGTGTCTAATTCCTTAAATAACTAACACACTATTAGTAAATTAACCATGGCTGCCTTAAGAAACAACAATTTTATGTTCATTGTTTGATTCTTGTAATTCTTGGGAACAGACAAAAAGTCCTGAAAATTAATTTGTTGGGAACAAAATTTTTAACATCAACAAAAATCAAATAAATCATAAATAAAAAATAATTCTACGAAACTGTTGAAAACCCATTACTTGCGGTAAAGGTGCGGAGTTGAGCTTTCAGTTGGTTTTGGCGTGGTCAACATACTTTTCGGGTGTCATCTTAAAGAGTTAATATCAGCCTGGTTAAATAAACTAAATTTTAATAAACATAAGAAGTTTTATCCTGTTAAATATGTTTAAACTAAATTTTAACTAAATTTTTGGGATGTTTTGTGGTTTTGGAGTTCAAAATTTGCCCAATTTGTTTATAACGAGAGCACAGCTACAGCGAAGATTAAACCCGAACAGTAGCACCTAAGTTATAACGAGGCATTCTTAAGTTTTTAGCAAAACTATGCTTTATTACAGTGCAAAATCTGTTAGAAACACACTGTAAATGCATACAGTTTTCTTATAGTTTATACAAAAATATCTTGGCTGAAAAAAATTTTTTGGCAGACACCTCATAATGTTCGCATCCCAGTTTTGGGGCAAAAATTTGGTCAAACACATGCAGCTGCTATGCAAGTATATACGTACTGTAGTTGTTGCATCAGGTGAGGCACCACAACCAATAAATATGTTAAAAATGGTCTTTGCAATAATGTATTTTTCCAAGTAAGTATGAATACTAATACGTAATTGAAATAGAACACAGTTATAATGTGTCGCAGCCAGAGGATGATATTGGAGTGCTGTGGTCTAAATCGTCTGGAATTAAGATTTCCGAATCATCACATGCAAGTGTTGTACTTTTTTTTACTAGGGTAGTATTTTCTTGTCAATTATATTTTAACTTATGTATTTTGAGTACAAGTGATTTATAAAAATAGTATCCAGAAATATTATTTCAAGATTAGTTTAGCAAAGAAAACTTTGCCACGTGTAAAAATGCAAGGCTTTGAAATTTATGTTTATGGTGTATGTAATTACCGTATTATAAACGAGTTCTATGATTTAGCAGTGTTTATTTTATGTACTTTGATTAAACTCATTGTCAGCCGTCTTTAAATTGAATAGGTACAGTGGAATCCTTAGACTACGAGAGTTCATAAAAGCACAATATTGTTGTAATAACTTAGGTTTTCAAAAACGAGCATTTCTTTAGGTTACTGACATCCGATGAAATGTGGGATGGGAATAATAACTGTACTGATTATTGTACCTTGGTTAATATCTGCTATTCAGACAGCCAAAAATGACAGGCATATGTTTATTAGAGGTAGTGTTCAGTAATTTATTTATTCCATTTTCTTAATTAATGCTAAAAAACACAACAGGCATAAGGAAAACAAAAACATGGCATTTCTGTTATACAATTGTTTAAACAAAAGAGGAGCGACTGATCCCATTACCTACGCTGGCAACATTTTGTGTAGTGTTCAAAACAGTTATAGTTTTTAGTGCATGGTCATGAGGTGAGGTGAGATGGTTTTACGGCTCTTTAACAACGAGGTCTTAAGAACAGATGAGAGTGAATTGAGGTGATGGGACAGCGCAACATCCATGGCCGAGCCGGAATTCGAACCCAATCCCTCAAGCACCGTAGACCAGTGCCTAACCGACTACGCTACGGAGGTCTCTTTCCCAACTAAGGTTACTTAGTTTATTTATCCTTTCCTACTAAAATTTCATCTAAATAAAAAAATTTATGAATACAGTGTATGCATTACACAAAATATGAAAGTATAAAAACGGCACAAATTTATGATGTTAACTTGGGATATGCCAGGTAGTGTAAAATTGCAACTCAGTGTGTTCAAATAGTGATCCAAATGAAGTTCGCGGGCATGGATTGTGATGATCGGACAAATCTGGCCATGTGTTCAAGATGCATATTTCTAGGAAAAAAATATTTGTAAACGTGGTGTGTGTAACTTTTGAGGGTATGTTTAGTTCAATCAAAAATACACTGCTATCAAAATCTAAAAAAATTCTGGTTACGTAATAGGTAGTTTAAAATATCCTACGTCAAAAATAGCCACAAATTACAACACATGTTTTTTGAGGTTAGCTTGTATGTGATTGCATCAGTCATGTGACTCAAATTGTTTTGAGTAAAGTTGACTAAATTTCGTAAGTTATGTTTTAAAACTTAAGTAAATACAGTAACTTAGCCATTTGTTAACAGGGCCGACAGCGATGCAACACGTCTGTATTGTTAACATCTTAGTTAACAACAGTAACATAACTTCTTGCAGAATAACTGATTCTGAGGTGCCGTTATCACTATAAAACAGATGCTCGCAAGTGATGATACTGCATGCTCAATGGACTGCGTTCATGTTATACCAAGATAGCAAACTAGGCGGAACAAGTCGTAATAGCGTTGCCACATGCAATGGCATTTCCACTGTTGCAGTACAGTATATATCGTGCTGTGCACAAACATATTCATAGTGTAGTTAAATGTAGAACAACACAGTACGTCGTTAAACTGTTATCCTCATGTGAATATATGCGTACCGGTGATATGTTTACTTATAATTTAATTAAGATTGTCCCTTTATATCCCATACTTGTAGTAGTGAGGTTATACTGTAGAAGATTACATTGTATTGTTGCCGTTTTATTTTGTGGGAATAACTAAATACATTTTCCTCTTTTTCTTAGTTCTGCAGATAAATGAGTCCCGATTCATATCACATTCCTATCGTAACGCACAATTCACAGCAGACTGAATTTCTTGTGAAACATTTTTTGTAACTACAGTAATTCTAATTCTGTATTTTTTTCCAGATGATGTCTGCAGTTGTACAGCAAAGTGTGCTTGCTTGTACTGTTAAATATGATAATACTGTAATTTACTTTGTTAGGTATTTAGGAGTAAACCTTAATTTTAATAAAAAATGAACTTTGTATCTGTGCTTAAGGGCCTAGTATTTACAGACATGATTATTCTGGCCTAAAATTACCGTTTGTAAGATGTTGTCAGACCTGAATCCTGAACTGTTGTGATTGCATTTTTAAGTAAAGTCGACAATAATATACTTTTTTTTTTTTTAAATCAAATTCATGTAGTAAAAGTTTGTGAGGTGTGTAGAGTTGTGCGAATGTGGCTTTTTGTTTAATGAAACTAAAATAAAAATATGTCACTCAATTGCACAAAATCAAAATTATATTTGTGATAGCTTGACCTTAATGAATGGTAAACGAGAGTTTTATAATGATGAAAATTGTATCATTGTGTATTTATTTAACTTGGAGAGACACATTATCAGCTGCATTGTGTTGTACCATTAGTTGTCGTACAGTATAACAGTAGTTTTTAAATATATGTACCTGTTTTAAGTTGACATAGAAAAATAAGTTTACAATAGAATCCTACAAACATTCAAAATCTTAAGTTGTTAGTAAACTAAATGAGCATTTGATAAGAACTCAAATATTCATAAATGTCGAGAACTTTAATTTCATTAGACTTTTAATGAATAATTTTGTGTACCGAAAGCGAAATTTCTGATAATTTGCTATCATTTCCCTATAACGAATGTTCGCACAACCCTAGAGGTGTGTTTTTGTTAACTTAGTTAACTTAGATCTTGTTAGTGTCTTAACTTTTCTCTATTTGAATGTGCTTTTCGTGTTAGTTTTATTTGACAGAGAGGTCAGTGTTACGTGGCAGGAATACATTTTGTTTACTGCCGGACTGGGTCAATTTGTGAAGTAAGACTTATTTTATATTAGATGGTTTTTTTGCCAATCCTCGCATTGCTAGGATTTTGCAACCTCAGTATGTCATTGACAATACAATATTTGTTAAATATCACAATTACTACCTATTTGTGATGTGTGTGATGATGAACAATGTTGCATATTGCATTAGTTGAAACTGTAGTAAATGTGTAAATTACATGACTTCGACAGTTGTACAGTATTTATGTTATGAATCATGATACGTGTAATACATCGGTGATCTTTGCGACGTCAGTATTAACAGTATTTAAGACTACATACATAATTTTCACTGTCGGTATGCCCCATATTTACAATGTCATTGGCAGTGTGTGTTAATCAGTGTTACGAGGCCAAATTTGACAGTGTTTGTGGTGCCGGTATTGCAGTGATTTTAGTGTGGGCATTATTTGTGATGGATGTTGATATCCAGCAGTAAGTGACTATTGCTCAGTCCTACCCTTTATAGAAAACATAAAAATCACACTTTATATATATTATATATAAATATATATAATATCCATCCATCCTTTTCTTGAAGGTACTAATCAATTTCCTCTTAAGGTAGTGACCTTTATTGTTACATTATAATCATCTCATTATTGTAGGGTGGGGAATTTTGTGTGTGTGTTATTTTTGTTTTCTTTTGTGAAATGGTTGAGGTATTCATGTAGAAAGACTTTGGTGGCATTCGTGATAGATTGCTATTGAAGTTAGGAAACACACAATTTTCTGGCCAGACGGACTGAATTAAAAAAGAAAACATAGTTCTACATTTCATCCATATTGCATGTGTTGAGGGCGGTAGAAAATACTGTGCAGAGAAAAATGCCATTGCATATTATAAATTTAAAGAACCATTTCTGTTGTGCTACTAGATAAAAGTAAAAGAGAGTTCTCAGAAGTGCATTGCTAGAGATAACCTACGTCTTATTGTCATGAGTTCCCAAATCGTTACATAATTCTTACAAAACTTGTAGTTCTCATTTTTTTTTTGTGTTTTTTGAAGTTCTAATAAAAGTTTTTGTGGCATAACTGGCTGGAATATGCATGTACAGTATTGTGTACTTTAGAGAGTGTTAACGAGGCCGTATTATGGGTCTGTCAACATACGGCTAAATTATAGTACAGAAAAAATGAGTATAAATGTCTGAAAAATTAGGGAAGTGCATAGATTATGGATTGGTTAGCTGTAGAGAAACTAATAGCATTGTGGTGTTCATAATTTTAGTAAATATAAAGCAAATGTGCCAAATATATGTCTAAAAATTAGTTTTTGTCATGTCTTGGAATCTAAAAATTGAGATGCGCCTTAGCTCTCTCTCATGGGAAATCATTTGGCCTTCTAAATTAGACTTCATTACAGTGTTACAGTTTTAAGTCTTGTTTCAGATTCAAGAGTAACTTTCAAACAAAATTCTTCTATTGAGAGTGAAATTTTACTTTTATTGTGTGGGATGATGATTTTGCTCATCTCTGGTGTAGACAGTTGCATTAGATAATTTTTATAATTTTTTTTTTCTTTTTAAACTTACACCAGCCAGTGTTCTCCCCAGCACAAATTTAGAGCTGGGTGGTTCACGAGACCAGCTGGGTGCATCGTGGAATAAGCTTGATGGTGTTCATGGGAATGTCTGTTTCTTAGCCGGGTGGGGCGCCCGGCAAAACGGGCCTGGGTACTGCCAGCAATAATATGTACACAAATTTTTGATGTTAATTTGTGGGAGCATAAAAGCATTTATTATAATTTAATTGATTAGCAAATATAAACACTTTATGGAATAAGTACATGTTGTCGACCAGTCGGGTTAAAATAAGCACTTCAAAAACCTTTCTGTTGATCACTTGTCAACCAATTTTTTTTCTTTGCCGCTTAAATATTGCCCATGTGTTTTTACACATTCCAACTAAATGTTTATAATGTGCAGTGGTTAAATACATATTGGCTGGAATTAACTTTAAAAAGTGGTTCAACTGCTCATTTTACTGTGAATAGTTTGTTAATAAATTAAGACATTTATTCTGATGGCAGAATGAAATTTTTTTTTACATAATGCAGGGGACATTTAAAAAAAGTTTCTTACTTGTAGTAAGGGTGTGGCGCAGCAACTACTACTGTCCCACGATGGGCGCCAAAAAATGCAACATGTCACACGTTGGGCAGACAAAAATGTGGCACGTCAACAAAATGCCTCCTCCTACATGACTAGCTTAGCGTTACAAATTCAAGGGCGTGGGTTCTTAACAACGTAGGATGAGATGAGGAATGAAACTGCAGAATTATCTCAAATCTTGGGTCTTACTGATGAAGTTAACGTTCCAAACTTATACATACAAATTTCAGACTGCCGGGAATCACCCTTTAAACAAACCGAAAATTATTTACATTTAACAGAACTATATGCCGGTGATCACCAAGAATTTATCAGTTTCTCATAAAAATAAATAACCTGAACTTCACAAATTATTTTAAAACATTTACGAAATGAAAGTCTTTACTATTGATGCTGCAGAACCGTGTTGGTTCTGCCTCCATCGTCACTCAACTCCCGCACAACCACCTCTCACGCCATCTTGAATACGAGAAAACTCAGCAACCGCCAACACACAACCATCTCGGCCTACATCTCGCCAACTACTCCTAGCTCTCTGCATGCAAGCTACCGGCGTTGCCCATCAGTGGTGCCACCCCGCGGCCATTACAGGAAACAAATAAAGAATATTACCTTTTACATGAATAAAAGAATATTTTAAACTTGTGATATTTCCACATAATTATAAACGTTAACATTTTAGTTTCCAAATCAATTGTATACAAAAATATTAAGTATTAACTTTGTTGCTAGGGAAAGAAACATTAAATTTAAAATTGACTCGGCCAATCAGCAACAGTCTGTGATTTTATTGGTTGCAACCAAATATGGGGGCAAATTCTTAACGATCATCTTAATACGCCGGTTTTGCACTGAAATATAGCAACTTTTCCTGCAAACTCTAAATTTAGATTGATATCTCTGTCCTTTTCACACACCAGGCTTTAACAAGGAACAAATATAATTTCGTTAAAGTCAAATGCAAACTATTTAAGCAAAAAGTACATGTTGAAATTGTACTAGATATAAACAGAATCATTTATATTTTAAATAAATGCTAACATAATTACTAACTAAGCAAACTGTTATTCTTACTGTTAAATGAGCAATTTCTAATTACCTAATTAAATGTTACTTATTTTAAGAAGAATTACCTAGTTCACAGTTACTACTGATTATTTTAAATATGAATAAATTTCCAATGACGTGCTGGCATTTAACAAATAAAATTACAAATAAAGTTCTTAACAAAACTGATCTTATCAAAACTCTCGGACACCATTGTTAGAATGACCATGAGGCCTAGATAATAAATGACAACTAAATATGAAACAAACATACTGTAAATTGAAACATGTAAAATCAAATCTGGGGTCTGGGCCTGGTCCACACTACATGGGTAAGCTTAGTAATTTAGAGGAAGTTAATTTTACTGTTGGACTAGTGCAGTGCATGCCTAATAGTTTGATATTTCAAGTGGTTTTTATTATTGTAATTAAATATATACAGTAATGTAGTTACCTTGTGGTTGTCTTGTTCTTGATAGTTTAATCTCTCGTGCATGTAATCTGAATTCTATGTTTAGTAACAGAAGGTACATTTGGTTTCAGTTTTGATAATACAATGTTACGATGTTACAAACTTGTACTTTGTACTCCATGTAATGTTACATTAGTTCAGTAGTGACTTCATTTGTGTACATATTGTGTAACAAGTTTTTTAGGCAGTTTGGCACAATTTTGGCAGGCGAAAAAAATTCATCAGCGGCTAGTGTTACATGCCGTAATGATACTGTAAATTACTTGTAAAATTCTTGAATGGCTTGTTTGTTTATTGGACCACTGAAGTAGTGGGGTTTGTTTGGTATGTTTTTTGGTTGTGTTGAGTTTTCAGGATTTTTTTGTTCAACAGTTCAACATATTTTCTTTGGTTGCAATTGCAAATGTACATGAGCATTGAAATAGTGTGTGATGGGAATTTATTTGTATGCTCAAGGAATCTTGTCAAATTGAGCTTTTTGTCAATATCGAGGTTTTTATAAAGATTAAGATGTTAGTACAAATTGTGAGGTCTTTGTGAAGTAGCCAGGTCTATGTGAAATCGCAAGGTCCTTGTGAAGTGGCGAGGTTTTCACGAAATCGCAAGGTACTTGTGAAGTGGCGAGGTTTTCACGAAATCGCAAGGTACTCGTGAAATTGAGCGGTCCTCGTGAAAACCATTTTGTAGCATTTTATTATGCAAATATTCGTCGCTAGTTTCATCTTTGGTAGAATTTGTTATTGTTTAGTATTTTGGTAAACGTACATGTACAGTTTTAGAAATTGTTTTAAATAACTGCATTAAATGGACCATGATTAAGTTGAAATGCGTAGTACAATGGCACAACAAACAAATAAAAAAAGATATGCCGTTATGATGCCGTAGCAAAATACACTGTAACAACAAATAATTATGCTGCCGCGAGTCGGTACAACGTGATCAAAACAAACATTCACCGTTGGCGGAAAGCCCTTCCAAAATTACAAACCATTGCAACAGAACACGTCGAGTATTTAGAGGCCCTGTGAAAGACATGATGAACTTGAAAAATTGATTTCTAAAGATTCCAAAATAATGGGGTTCATGAAATGTATTTTGAATGCTTTAGATGGAAGCAAGGACAGTCTTTATTTTTCTGTTTATATAATTATGGTTTTTGCTTTTTGTCAACATTTAATAAAATCATACAAAAGTACTGAAGATAAACAGATTTTACTGCAAAAGGAGGTAAGGGTAGTGTTATATTCGTGTCCATTTAGTTTTTTTATTCTGCTATTTGTAAAAGGAGGAGCGGTCTTATTTTTGAGGCAGTCTTATTTTTGAGGCCATCTTATATTCTGGCCAATACGGTACAAGTATCAGTTATCAGATGGTGTGTGAATTTTTTTCTTTAAAGATCATTGTGCACATTGCCAGAATTGTGCCAAACTAAAACAATGTTAATGACTCTCTTTTCAGTTTGTGTTAGTGAAGAGTTAATTTTTATCGTCATACTGATGTGTTTTGTAACTGCATTTATTTGTTTCCTTTTTCAGCTTTCTAACATGTTAAAAAAGTTTTACAAGTCTGGTTGGGACCTTTGTAGTAATACAAATTTATGAACTACAAAATTTTGTTGATGCAATTGAGTGAAATATTTATGATCACAATTAAAACAGTATATGAGAAGAGAATTGTGTCGTAACATTGACACTTTATCTTGGCAGATTTTACAATCTGCATTAATTATTATATTTAATATTGATCATTAGTAGTGTGCGTGTTTGGTGTGATAGTTTGAGAATTTTTCATTGTTTTTCGTAATGATTGAGGTATATTATAGTATTTTCGACTATGCTCTAATGTAGTGGTTAACATTTGACTTTGACGTTTCATTGTTAGGTAACTTTTTTTAAAGTTATATTTTAACTACGTTGAGGAATCAACTTAAGTATTCAACATACATATAGCTCATTAGTTTTACGTTTGAATGGTTTTATATATTCATGCATTTGTTCTTGGTTACATTTGCACAATATTTAGTATGTGATAGAGGTGTTACTGAGTGGTAGTAGAATTTTTAATGTGTACATATTTTTGACTTACATTTAAGTATTTTTATCAGTGTTTTTGTAAGTGTATGCAGTTTAGTTCCTTTGCTTTGGTAGTCCAGCATTTGTGTGCAATGAAATGTGCAACATTGTGGTAATGTTTTACACCATGTAATGTTCACTTTTGGTGCTTAGTATATCCTATTTTTTTGGTGTTTTACATTTTATAATGAAGTTAGTTATTTAGTTTTTCATATTGTTTGTATTACAAATGAATGTATAAATTTCTTGACACATTCATCACTTTTCCTCTACTGTTTTGTTTTATATTCTTCAAAGGATCTTTTACAAGATGTGTTTATGAAGCACAAAATCAGTGTATTTGATTTAGCTTATGAAGTATTTATTGTAAATTATGTATTATAACAATAGTATTTATTGTAGTTTATATTTGCTTAGAGATTTAGATTGTATTAGTTTCAACGTGTGAGTATACCAAGTAATTGTGATTCCTCTGAGAACGTATTGAATTTAAGAAGTTGAACAGAAAGTACATTTTGGAACACTGCAAATAAAAATAAAGAAAAAGTACTGTCATTGGTCAAAAGGTACTTTTCTTTACCTGCTACCCATGTCACAACTTCAGCTATGGGATACTTCCGATTCTTAATTTTTGTTTTATAAATGGCTTTTGTTGTACAATACTGTAATATTATGTAAGTTTTAAGATATACCTGAATTTTGTGTTTCGGAAGTCTGCAGCTTGTACTGTTGATAAGTATGGTTTGTAATAACATCATTAAGGGCTTGAAAGTAATAGTTTTTGTGTTCAGTGTTAAGAAATGTAGTTGCAAGTGTCTATAGGTGATTCGGAATAAAGTGAACACTCAAGAAAGCCCTGATATATTTCAATTTCCTGCCAGTTTATATCTTTCCGCCGAATGTAAACACAAATTATGCCACGTGCTTTTATTTACGTAGGGCCATGCAATGTTTACAACTACATTAAACTGCTCCGATAAATTTTAGCTACAATATCTACTCATTAAATGCATGGGGGTTGAATATAAGATATAAAAAAAAGTAATCTTAGCTATAAATACCTGCGAGTTAATGTCGCCCATAGACTAATCTAAACAACACGCACTATTGCCGTTACGAATCTCGTAAATGAGGGCATATTTTATTTGAATTTGTAACTCATAACCGCCACTAAAAACATACATGACACACACAATTCAATAATTCAAGTTTCGTTCAGTTCTACTGCCACGAACGATGACGCACTTCAGAAACAATAAATAACTTATTTTCTTAACATGTGAAATAAAAAGTATGTTATTTTTAGGCTGGAAAACGTAAAACATAATTTACTGATTACCGATGGTTTCACATCATTTCAGCAATGATACGCAAAGTAATTTTCAATACTTTTGAATGTGTGTATACGCATAATGGACAAACACACGCAAATGATGCAACTTGGCGGTGAGAACCTAACTCTGATGCCACCTGTCTGTGGAGTTTTGAACTGTCTGAAGCACGGAGCAAGCAATACCGACCAAGATGACTCGCGGTCGACGATAGCGTCACATTAGTCTCGTGCCAGTAGAGTCTAATTATACTGTAAGTATGAATGTCAACAAGATAATAAGTAAATATTTTGAAGTATATTAAATACAGACAGGTCGAGTTGGTCATGTTCTTTCACTAATGTTGTATTCAAATAGGAAAATACACGGAACTAAATGCGAGGAATCGCTACCATCCATACAATCAGTAAAGTAACTCTAGTGCGTATATGCAGTAAGGGCTAGTGATTTTTTTCAAAGATTAAATCTTTAGTGCTCACTTTATTCCGAATGATCTATATACATTTTTAGTTTGGACCAGTGCTTAGATAGAATGGGTTATCTTATCACATGTAGAACGCGAGAGAGAAAAAATAATTTTGAAGGATGCTGTGGACAAGAAAGCCCTGGTGAGGACAAGGTTAGGGAAGTATATGTTAAATTGGGTTTCATTGGGCTCTGTATAGGATAAGGCATTGTAGATAAATTGTTCAGGACTTTCAGAGAATTGGAAAACCACAAAATGTATCCTACAGCAATATGGGCTGCACCATACTAAACAAAATAGTCGGTGTTGGCATATATGTAGGTTTGTCCTTCCTTAACTTAACTTACCGTATTTGCCGGCGTATAAGGCGACATTGCATATAATACCGTATTTACTCGAGTCTAAGACTCACCCCACTTTTAGAGCTACAAATGTTAAAAAAAAGTTTACATGCGAGTCTTAAGACGCACTCCGGCCTTACAAAACATGTCAGACCTTGCAGTCATGTGAACTGTCACTTGTCGCCCCACCAGCCCAAAGCAAAGCTACAGACAGGTGAGTTTATAGAAGCTGCATCTGCTGTACCGCCACCCTCTCCCGGCAACATAAGTGTTCGATAGTCACATGCAGCTTGCATCTCCTCTCGCCGTAGCTGAGCCACGTGTTTATCTTCCCCCCTCCCACCTTCGTCACAGCCACCTTCGTTACCGTGTATGGCAGAAGAGCCAGAAGGGAAAGGGGAGATAGAGACTGCACTTTTTTTCCCATAAAAAAAGACAAGCGCCTTCTCTCATTTCATAAAAGAAGCAAAAAATTAGAACAACTCACTGCACTTTTTTTTTTAATAAAAAAAGACGAAAAGGATAAGATGAGTGACTCAGAACAGCAGACAGACTGATACAGGAGATAGTAATGCCAATGTGTCCTCTCATTCACCGTCCTTGCTGCGTATCTCAAAAAGCTCCAGGCCTTGGCAGTAAGATATGAGCTATAGCAATTAGTAAGCTATAGGTGATTCGGAATAAAGTGAGCACTCAAAAAGCAGTGATTAATTTCTATTTTCTGCCGGTTTATATCTTTCCGCTGCGTGTAAACGTCAACATTGCCACGTGCTTTTATTTACATAGGCTTGTACAATGTCTACATTTACGTTGCACTGCTCCGATAAATTTGAGCTACAATATGTACTCATTAAATGCACGGGTGTTGAATATGTGCTATACTCAGTAGTAATCTTAGTTATACATAAATACATGCGAGTAAACATCTTATAACACTGGTTTCTCTGCATCTACTCTAACGGCGCTATTGCCGTTTCGAATCTCGTGAATGCATGCACAGTATATTCAAACTTTCAAATTAAAATCGCCACTAGAAACACACAGGACACGCACAACTCAAAAGTTCTATGTAGTTCCGTTCAGCATACTGCAATGAGCATGTAAAGAGAAACAACAATTAACGTATTTTCTTAATGTGTGAAACGGGAAAAAATGCTGTTTAAATTTCCTAATACTCAGGCTGGCGATCATAAAACGTAACTAATGTTACTAATGACTTCATATAATTTATCAATGATATTCATAAACAGTCACTTCTAATACTTTTGAATGTGTTTATCAGAAACCCATATTCATTACGCAACGGAAAAACAAACTGAATAACGCAATTTTCTTCCAAGCGAAGCGGCGAAAACCTATCTCTGATGCCATCTGTCTGTGAAATTTTAAACTACCTCTGTGGCGCGAAGCATTAGCAGCGGCATGTGCCAACGATAATCAACTTGGTTGTATCGCTTTGTGCTGGCGCGAATTAAAAAAATATACACAGTCAGTAGGTAAGTCTGTAAGAACTTAAATAAATATTTTAAAGTATATTAAATACAGAGAGGTCGTTTGCATTTGATGTTGTTTTACTAATGCTGTATTCAATTAAGATAATACACGGAACTACATGCAATTATTCGCTACCAACCATACAAACAATAATGTAACTGTTGTCAATGTTGACTTATATGCAGTAATGGCTAGTGATTTTTTTCAAAGGTTAAATATTTAGTGCTCACTTTATTCCAAATGACCTTTAAGCAGAGATAAGCACGGGTAGTTGCGTATGTAAGTGAAAGAGACAGCGCTCCCAGACGCATTCCTTTCTGTATGTGTGGTGTGTATGTGTGTGTGACTCAGGTATAGCACAGCCGGCGGCAATTGTTCGTAGTGAAGAAACAGCATATGTTCGTCGTTATTCAGTCAGAACAAGCAGTTCTTGTTCCAAATAGCAGTGTCATCATCTGAGCTGTGTTATCGATCGCTGGGCTCGTGAGACATGTGGCTGTGCACTTCACTGCTCTGTTAAAATGGCCTAAGATTCAGATGCTACTTGTTTTTGTTGCCGTTCGCGACGTTAATTTAGACGGGGTTTTTGTTCATGCTTGATCCAAGATTAATGACGTGATACTCAACTTTGTGAGTACATGTTAGCAAATCATGGAACAAATGGTTTATTTTACTAAATTTTTTTGTGTACATCTATTACAATGCTGGTGAATGTAAGGCGCCATCGATTGTAAGACGCAGCCCACTTTTAGGTCTCGAATAACCTCAAAAAATGTGCGTCTTAGAAGAGAGTAAATACGGTATGACCCGTATATAATGCAAAGAGCAATTTTCATTCCCCCCTTTCCCCCTCCCCCTTCTTACCAAATTAGGAAAAAAATATGTACAGTATTGCAATACACACTCATAGACATTTTGTAATGATTGTGGTTTGTAAACGAACCGCTGCATCGCTTTTAGTAAGTGGCACGCTACACAGAGTGTTTGCGTGTGTGTGCAGACTCTTGTTTGGTCAGGATGTAACCGATTGAAGAGGGGAAAGTAGTCGAAGGGGTTCCATCTATCGTGTAGCACTTGCCTAAACCCTGTTGCCATGCCAGCTTGTTGCTTTGTAATTCTGTGGTTGCATAAATGAAGCAGCAAACTTATCTAGAGCAGTTAAATACCAGACCTGAGCTCACCAGGATTACACTGATATAGCACCATTCGCCTGTGCTGAAAAACACTGGGCCAGCCATTCTAAAATAGCTTTGCCTCTCATGTCAACAAACTACTACCCCCCTCACGCCGCTGCTCTATCAAGTAGTGACTTGTCACGATGAAGCCATATAGACCACTTTTTTGCAGTTTGTGTACTTAAATATTATGACACGACATATAAAGCGAATAGTGATTTTTCACGACCACTGAAAATTGCATAAAATCCTTACTTTATATGTCGGCAAACTAAAATCCTTATCCTTTCTCACACCAGGACTGTAGGTTGGGCGGCGCACTTAAACGTAGCAAATTTATGTTGGCCATTGCAACTGAAAAGAAATTGTTTACTACGGTACCTTAATTTAATGAAAGTATAACGTCTTATCTTTGATTTGGTGTGTTTATTTTGTGTATTTTTTTGGGAGGGAGGGGAGGGAGACAGATGTGAAGGAAACAACAAACTCTAGCACAAACAGAAATTGCTCAGCCCTAGTCCTAAACTGCCTAATCCCAAAACTTTTGTTTCTGCAGATTGGCTAGCCATAATTAGGTTTTACTGCACAGTGAAATCTCAGTATAAAGTACTTCAGTATTAAGTACTTTTCATTATAAAGTACATAATTCCAAACACCTAGAAAAAGTTTTTAATTTAGTAAATGTTCAGTTTAAAGTATTTTCAATATTAAGTATACTGTACAGTTTTTTAGTTCCCTTCAAGTACTTTGTAATGAGATTTCACTGTACAGCATTTCAGAGTTTTTTTATTTTTCTATTTTCAAAATCTTTGTTTGGAGTACTGTTAGCAGTGCAGTGATGAAGCATTATGTAACTTTTATTTCAGTCAGCAGTTACAATATGAGTAGAGATAAAAAGAAAAATTTAATAGTGTGAGTTACCTTGTGTGTCCTAATTCTTTTACATCCATGCTTCTTAATGTATAGTGTATTTTGCTATGTCTGCTACATGTAGTGAAGAGAGCAGCATTTTCTTATTGTTCTTGCCGCAAACAACTGTACGATTTGTACTTTGCGCTAGCTCGTTGAACAAGTAGCATTACTTCAGTACGTAAATGTGCGTGAAATGTTGAATGAATGGAACGTGCAATGTGGATGCTAGTGGCTTTAAAGTTGAGAGAGACTGAGCTGTAACATAATGCTTGCGCCCAAAGTAGACTTTTTGTTATTGTGATAATTACAATGTACTGTACAATTCTAGACGTTAACGTACGTGCATTGATTTAGACCTATGTCAAGTGTATACTGTTCCATATCATCCTTTTGGAATATGCAAATTGGTGATGCATTTATCTATAATTGTTGGCCTATATTATAATCTTGTCAAAAGGATGTCTTAAGGAGCTCAAGTTCTGAATTCTGTGAATTTGGAAATTCACCAGTACATCCACCGGTGTTCGCTGGGCGTTTGTGACTGGTTTGCTTTCAGCTGGTTGCATCAATGTATTCACTTGCTCAACTGACCTAAATATCTGGTATGAGTGGTAGGTGTGCACGGGAACTTCCAAGGGTGAATTTTTTGAACACAGTCATGCAAAAATTTTTTTTGAAATAATTGAAATTGTTGTGGAATGTGAGGTCATAGAAAGTAAATGTACCATATTTTGTTTGCACGGAAAATTTGTTTGTATTTTACATAGTATGATATTATTATTAAATTTGTAAATTTCAATTTTAAACTGTATTTCCTATATACAGTATATAATAACCAAAGTATTCAGTTTGGGTTATTAGCACATCATAATGTTAAGTAACATGAGTAGATTCATCCCATTTCTTCTGTAATGAAAAATTTCAGAAAACCATCTACATGATGTTTAGTAATGGCCTCAACCAGTGTACACCAGTGTTTCAACACTGATGGATCTAACGATGAATTTCCAGGTATGAGGGTTGTGTTTGTGTTTCTGAATTTTTTTTTTTTTGTTAAGTGTGTGTAATTATTTTCTTGTCTAATATTACCGGTATATTTGTTTTTGAAACATTATGTGTAAGTAGGTATATTATTTTCAATCTAAGAGCGAGGTATTGAATTGTTTGCTATCAGGACTATGTGACCTTGTAGAAGTTTTTATCAGAGAACATTGGTTCTGTTTAGTCAGAGCTCTGTCCTCAATACTTACTCTGCCACTGCAGACGACATTGATGCAGCATGTTTGATTAAGCAGTGTAAATATTGTATTTGTTCTTCCAAGCCAAGTGATGTATAAAATGATATGCACATACAAACTGTAATTTATTTGCACAGAACTTTGACGTAAGATGTAATTTTTTTATTTACGTGTTTAACATGGGGTTTGTTTGTATGCCTGTGAAATGAAAGAAATGTGTTCTCAAATATTTTTATGTAGTATTATTATAAACCTATTTAAATTGAAAGCCAAGTATAGGTATGTTTAGCGGACTCAATAAAGTGCCCGTGTGCAGTATTATCATAAAATTTTACTTTTTCGTTCTCAAGGATGCCTGATGACCCTTCTTAATAATGCACTAGTGAAGATTTATGTGCAAGTTGTGTTGATGAGCAGTATGACAGTTTAGTTTCTATAACCTTTGTGTATGTGCTGTACTGCTTTCTAGATATTACATGTGATTCAAGTGTTTAATTTTTAGAATCACTGTGTTTGTTTGAATTTAATTATTAAAATATCTGGCAGTACCAGAATGCCACAGTTGTAGTAACAAACCTGCACGGGACATGATTTTTTCTCTTCTGTCTTTTGTTTTTCTTTCTTTTTTGGTTCTCTTTTGTTTCTCTCCCTTTTTGTTTCCCTCTTTCTTTTCATCTCTCTCCCCTCCCTTTTTGTTTCCCTCTTCCTTTTCATCTCTCTCCCCTCCCTTTTTGTTTCCCT
>PNEQ01134708.1:0-23666 GCA_003012365.1 Medauroidea extradentata | reverse complement strand
GATATGATTTTTTTCATTTCATTATGTTAACTGGTTTTCAAGTTTTGTATGAAGTAAAAATACGCAAATTTTGACTTTGAAGTGCCATTACGGGAAAACTAGATGAGCTAATTTTTTTCCGTTAGAGGTATATGTACTCTCAAGTAATGTGTACAAAACTAACACTATTTCATACAAATATAAAATTATGTTTTTTCCCAACTTGAACAACCTTAAGGCGGTGCGACGCAAAATTTACTCTGCGCTGCGTCGCATTGGAATTAAATGCGCTCCTTGCTAAGTGAAACTAGTCACGTGACCGGTGAAAAACAGAAAAATCTGCGCCGAGCTAGACCATCGTCGCGAACAATTTGCACCGCTCGCACATGCGCGAACAACACATTTTAGCTGTACTTCGTCACAATTGAGTGCCATGAAACAATAGATAGTCAAGAGTTTATTTATTTTCAGGGGAAATGGTAGTTAAAATTGGTTTTACATGTCTAGACGATAAATCGTTGTGCAACACGTTAACGCCTGTTTCACTTTCTGTCGAAGGGGTGACGTCATGGTGGTGATGTAAACCTACAATTGTTAGCAAAAATTCCACACTGTAATATCGCCAGCAGTCTAAGAATTTAACATCATGCAACTACCTAAAAACGCCGCAACGAATTTAATATTTCACATAAACTGAATGCAGTAATTTTGAACATGGCTTCAACTGAATGACAATGCGAGAAAATAATCTATATACATTTGCAATGACCGTGGCTAAATATTCCCTGAAGTACACATTAACTAACTGCAATTAAAATAAAATAATATACAAATTCATAATCATCACTAGATAGTTCACAATTCCATCACAATCAATTGTAGTACTGACGCTTGCAAAATACGATAGGCTATACGTATGGAAGTGAGTTACGAATATTAAAACACGTCACTTCACTCTTGCAGAACCGTCACTCAAAAAATGTGGAATATTAATATTTTATCGCGTAACCAATATAACAGTTAATGAAACAGATATGAGGTGTATCCATATTTCGAAGATTTTCCAAGAAACGTTTCAATTTCAGGTTAAATAAAATTACCATAGATTAAACACACAGCCCTTGAATCTCGGGCTGGGGAAATGGAACTGCTGTCTCTCTGAGTGCCTCGCACACTTGCATCTGTCGTATTTTATTCCACCCACGTTGGCTGGTGCAAGTGCACAGCAGTTTTCCTTGCTCTGTTCTGCGTCGGTGCAGGCATCGGCCCCCATGTCTCCGCACACTAAAGGTGCCCGCACATTTGGGCGCGGCAGCGCGCGCTGCGCTCCGCCGCTCTTCGCCCAAGTGTGCGGGGATCCATTCACTTGCACGTAACTGAACAACGGGGAAAAAGTCGCTCCGCTCCGCCGCGCGCAAGTGTGCGGGCACCTTAATACAGAAGTAGTATTCGCACAGCTATTCCTACGTCCAAAAGCAAGTCTTCCAACAATTGCTGACCTTTTTATGCGACACGTAAGCGCACAACCATCAAGCGTAAGCATCCGCTCTATAGTGGGAAACCCGTGCGTTCCGGGACACATATTTATATATGTTTTTTTTTTATCTCTCAGCGATCATTCCCGTTACTCAGAATCATTATCTGAAGATAGTTATTGAAAATTTTTACATCCTGACATAATTAAAGCTGGCCACCTTATGTTTATAAAGTTTGTGAACATAAAATTACTCTGTTTTAAAATAGCTTCTATGCAGTTAATTTTTTGCAGTGGATTTTATTGTTAACTGTATGTTCTGAAACCTGCCTATAGTATTCCGCGCTGATTTAAAGGCATATGAATGTAAACTTTAGATACGCATGGTCTTTCCTAAGATGAATTTTTACCTATAATATACTTGTACGTTCTACTAATCGTAATTGGCTTTTTAGGTATTATTAACGTTTTGTGTAACGAACAGAAATAAAATTTTCGAGGTGTTTGAACTTTACAAATTTATTTCCATTTTTGTTCGTAAATAAATTACCAGTACACTACAATTAATTTTGTTATTTCAACGTTGTAACTAACAATAATATTTTGTGTATTTTTGAAGGGGTCCCAATTGTTTCTGAGCTCGTTCACTTCGTCGTTATTTCTGCCTTATCTCAGATCAGCTCATCAAGTTTAAGGGCTAGCTTATATTACGGATGTATTCCACACATGCAAACTCATTTAGTCCTCTGACCCATGTCGAACGTGCATAGTTTATTGTAGGAATGCAGAACCTTTTTCAGGAGTAAATCTTCATATTTAATGACTAAATTAACCAATTGTAACTCCTTTTTGGGCTAAATAAATATACTTAATGAATTTGTATAATATTTTATTGCTGCACAAAATTTGCAAGTTAAATAAAAACGCTTGTATATTTGTATTCTAACAAATAGCACGTGTGATTTCTTCAATACTTTCATAATTATGTGCGTGCGGCCTACTCTACTAAAGTCTGTTTAGAAGACTTGTTATGTAACTTATGACCACACGTAGAAACATGTTTGCACACAATATTGCTTTAAGTTTTGTTATGCCCGTATTACGTACATTATTGCAGCTAGGATGAAGTAAATTAATAGAGGATAGAGGAAACTTATTTATTCGTATAAAATTGAAATTCAAACCCTTTTGAACATACGTTGTAAAGATAAGGTAAGTGGGCTTTACGTCTCGTCGACAGTGAGGTCATTATATACGGTGACACAACTTGGTACAATGAAAGGAACTGGGAGAGGAGTGACCATGGCGTTTGATAAGGAGCCATCACCGCAGTCACCTGGAGTGTTTTCGGGTAACCATGGACATCGTAGTAGTTATTTTTTTTTTGTAAATTCAATTTCAGCGCAGGGAAATGCGCTTAATTAACATGCCATTGTAGAAAAATACTAAATGAATATTACTAAAACGGTTTTCTGCAAACGGATTTTTAAATCTAAAAGAAGTAAATTCGTAGGAACTTTAAGTAGCTAACAGTTTTCGGTGCTTCTTATATTCTTTTTAAAAATTGATGTGTGTGTTACTATATTTTGTTCGAATCTTGTTAGAATGGTTTCTGTCTCGTTACAGTGAGAAGATATTCTTATACCAGAAGGATTTCAATAATTACTTAAAATTTTTAGCCACTGGTAATCACTCGCTTTCTAATTGGCCGCTTGAAAATAGGATCACATGCGATAGACATTTATAACTTCGGGTTTAAGCTCCTGGCATTAATCTTCGTAAAAAGCACCGATGGTATCTTATTTAAGGTACGGCGAAACCTCCATTCAATCAGCCAACAAAGTTTGGTAGCCACGTGAAATAATCAGCGAAAGACTACACATTTTTAATATTTGCTTACCTAATCGTGTGCCAAAATTTCGGTTGTAGTAATTTCTTCGCCCCGATTAAGGTAATTATATTTTGAAAATACCAAATAAAACATTTAGTTTCTTATTAAATTTTTTAACATAGTATACAGTAGGTGTGAATATACATTGACTATGACGGGTTCATTTGCTGTTACGTAAACTCAACCCTGTCGAACACATTTCACGTGTATTTATAAGGAATTTTCGCAAAATAAAGTTTATCTTCTTAAAATTAAATATGATTAGTTACGTGTTGCAGATTTTATGTTAATTACATGCTGCGTCGTATCTGGCTATAGATATGTTGATGTGAGTTTACGAATACAAATCAGGGGCAACATGTTTTTGGGACATTTTCATTTTTAAGCCTAGTTTGCACCAACGATAACACTGACAAAGACACGTGTTTTATAAAAAGTTATTAGTAATGTTTAAATATTGCTTGAAAATGGTTGGCATCATGATGTTATTAACATAGTTGCCAACATTCTGTTATTAACTTTGTTTATATTTACACAATTATGTTAATAACATTTGTTACCAACATTTTGTTGAAAACATTTGCTAGGTACAATAATTTCGAATTCTAGAAACATGTTACCAATTTTGTTACCAACACTGTTGAGAACATTATTTTACCGACCCGTTACAGGGCGGTCATATCAAAGATGGTTGATAATTAAATGTTAGTAGTAACGTTGTAGGCATTTTTGTCGTCAAACTTTGTTACTAATATCCGTTCATCAATATTAAAATTTTGTTAGTAACATTAGTGTTTGAAGAAATGTTAATAGCACGTTTGGTATCAACATTGCTTTAAAATAGTACACCATAGCTTAGAATTTGTTGATAACATTTTCGTTACTAACATTTTGTATTTAACACTTTTACTGTTATTTTTTCTTTGTGAACTTAGCTTAACTCCACGTCACTCAAATTTTCCCCCAAACTTCCACTTCTCACCTCCATTATCCTTCCTCGTTGAACAAAAAAACCGGTTCTATGTGTTTGTTAGAAAGTACATTTCAAGTACAATAAATATAAGCTATAATACTAAGTATAAATAAAAATCGCCGTACAAATTCCGTAGGTCATGAAAGCTTTTCGTCGTTGCCAATAAGTCACCAGATTAAACATGAGTACGCTCTCGGGAGTATTTACCCCGCCATATTAAGCTCCCGTGTTTTCAGTTGACATTGGCAGCAGATGAGAGTAGACAGCGGAAAAGCTAAATGGAAATACGTGTACCGGTGATACGCAGATTTCAAATGTGTGTTTACTGGCAGCTCTTCCATAGTATTATGTCAACATTTCCTGCGTGCAACCGAAATAACCTCGCTCATTTCCTTATGGATTACACATTATTCCATGAAAAATGCAGTAATGGAATTTCGATGTAATTTTCCTCCCAATATTCAACATATCGAGATTGATATTTGAATGTGTTTCTGATGTCATTTACTTTTATGTAGGGCTAGTGCAGTAAGTTAAAAATAATGTTGTGAGATATCCTGTAACGCTGAATGGATGCCATGCAGATGAAAGGTAACTTTAACATACAACGACAATGCTTTACGAACTAAATTACCGTTATTCTAAAGCTGCTGTGAATAATTTCTGTGCACAAAACTAAAATAAATCACAAAAAAACACAGAAAGATAGCATGGGCTAAGTATTTTATTCTAGTATGCAGCAAAATCATTGTAATTAAGGCGCATGGAAAGATAAGTTGTCGAGCGAACGGCTGGAACACTCAATCATCCACAAAGTCTAAACTACCGGTCAGAATTCGATGGGATTTTTTCCCGAGTAGAAATTCTATTAGGGGACGTTAATTTATATAGGTCTGTGCGGTAGTACGATTTGCTTTCGAATAAAAATTTAAAAACTGTATTTAGAAAATTAAGGAATTGAAACCACAAAATTAATAAAAATTGAAAACTGTTATTTTATAACATTTAGTACCGCAATATCCAGGACTCTAAAATAATAACAGAATTTAAAAAAAAATTCACCTCCCGATTTTAAAATAATTTTACTTTTCGAAAACCTCTGCGCGATTGGACCACAATGCGATGCAGGCAGCAGTCGAGACAGTAGTGTCAGGAATCCATGGGGACTTCCAAGGCGTGAAAGCAGTTCTGTGTCCTTCAGACAACACTTGAAAGGTTTTAAAGAAAGTACGGGATGGAAACTTAGTTCCAGAAGCGACATAAAAAGGAACGGAATTTATCTACGATTTTTATTTACTAATGTACCTTGGCAGATTCGATATAAAATCAATACAATTTCTCGCTTTTTGTTCTTTGTTCATGACTGGGGAGATTATATACTGTCTTCTCTAGAGATAAAGAAAATGAATTAGTTTCACATGGCATTCATATGAAAGAGCGGCTATTTGGGTTTGGTATTAAGGACTTTCAAGCATTGGCTTTCGAGTAAGCGGAAGGGAATTATTTTGAAAAAAATTCATACAAAGATAAGAAAAAGGCCGGGAAGTGTTGGAATATTTCTTTTTTTTAAAATAAATCCAGTACTTTCTTTGAGAACTCCGGAAGCCACATATCTTGCCTGAGACACTGGTTTAATAGAGTCTCGATGGCATATTTGTTTCACGTTATTGAGACGAGAACATGAATACTTTGAAGATCATCGCATTTGAAATGTAAAACGAAACGGGAGTTTCTGCTGTTCCCAAAAATAAGTCCAATGTGACAGTATTAAAAAAAACTGGAAAGTTATCTTCCACAGAGAGGAGCACTCTTGTCTGTATGAATGCTACAGGAAACTTCATGCTTTCATAATCATTTTCTCGAGCAATAAGCCCAATAGTGAGTTTCTTGACCATTCCCCACTTGGAACAACATCTGAATTCCACGAGAGTGGTCGGAAGCAAAATGAGTGTTTGTTGCTTGGTTTTAAGATGTTTGTGGATTTGACTAATACTACTATAGAGAAGCAAGTCATCCTGCTACTTGATGGACATGCATCACGTATGGAAAGTTTAGAGTTGTTTTTACTAGCTTGTGAACATCATGTGGTAATCATCAGTTTTCCCCTCGTTGTACACATCGCATGCAGCCCTTATGTGTGGTTTTAATGGCAACCCTGATCCAGTTTTATGTATAAAAGGTTAGCAAGTGGCTACTGCAGCACCCTGGTCTTTCTGTGTCTGAGAAACAAGTATAGCTGAGCTGTTTACAAATGCCTTCATGAGAGCTGCGTTGATGCACAACGCTGTTAATGGATTTCGGGTGACCAGAATTTATCCGGTGGACCCGAATATAATCTCCGACTATCTATTCGAACCATCATGCACAGCAGAGAGACATGCTGAAATACCTTACACCGTTCAAACAAACGAGGAACCACTTATCAACCAGGTGAAAAATATGCTGAAGAGCCTGATTATCAACTGATACAAA
This sequence comes from Medauroidea extradentata, assembly GCA_003012365.1. Lineage (NCBI taxonomy): Eukaryota > Metazoa > Arthropoda > Insecta > Phasmatodea > Phasmatidae > Medauroidea > Medauroidea extradentata. The sequence continues at coordinate 16,877 of PNEQ01134708.1, read as the reverse complement.
CTACTATGAAAACACCAGGTTCATCAGTGATAGAAAAGACACTCGAGTTTCAGTACTGCATTTCCAGACGATGTGGCGAAAATTCCTCAAGCTACAAGCAACTCTAAGAAAAGTCGTAGGAGTGCAAAAAGAACATTGTTGACGTCTACCCTCTACAAGCTACAGTTCTCTGGGACAAAGTAAATACATCAAAGGCGAACCAGAATATGACTTTTAATACAGAAAAGCGTCATAATGTTTCCACAAAAATTAAATAAGTATCTTGTAGATTATTTAGTGCATCCAGTTCTGATGAAGAAAGTGATACTTCATATGTGTATTGCAATGGACTTTATTCAGGCTCTGTAGCCCTTGCGGGCTGAATTCAATGCGTTCAGTACAAAAACTTGGCCCGTGAACTTTATGGTGTAGTTTATGAACACGATGACGTTTTCGTTTGTGACTATTGTCATTATAACTATTATGAGAACAGCAAAACATTATATGAAATGATTTGATTAACATTTTTACAGTAACTTTATATAATTGCTAATCTTTTTTTTTTACTATTTTGCTAGTGTATTGTCAATTTAAAAAAATTGGTAATGTTTTAAGTGTGTTGCAATTAACATCTTTACAGCTCTGTATCCCGAAATAGCTACCTGTATCCAATGCATTCCGTGTATAAACTGGGCCCGTGAACATTGTAGTGGAGTTCATTAAATGGATATCCTTTTCATGTATGACTATCAATATTTCAACGGGTTTTCTTTCAGAACAGAAAAATATTTTATGTTTGAAATATTTTTCGTTGCCACTTTGCACTTTATGCTATTTTTTTTTTTTTTAAATTTTTAAGGATTTAAATTTATTTGGAAGTCAGTTTTTTACTATTTGTGATAGTGTCGTGAAAAGTTGTTATTAAATGTTTCTTGCAAATATTTTAAATTAAAAATTCGTCTTTAATTAGTATGCTCATTTTTATACATGATTCTCATAATATTACAAGTAACCGAACATGTTTGTAGTTGCTGTTTTCGTCATTGAATCAAACTTAGCATGCATATCGATTACCCTACTTTATCATACCGGTTGGACAAAATGCGGAAAAATTACTGTGTTTAAAAAAAATAACTATTCCAATCAAAAATTTACGTGTTAAAATACCCCTATATTCTATAGACTAGCAGAAGAATGAAACTATATTTAGAGCTAAATACCAGTTAGTATGCAGTTTTCTTTTACTCACAGCGTTCAATTTACTTGACATCTCCCCATTTTGTCCTACTTCCCAATGTATGACTTGAGTAACTTAGATTCTGATATGAAAATTTTAATAGCAGTCATATGCACACTTATAAATTTATACTGGTGACGTTTAAGTTTGACTCTCTTGTGTATGGATTGGTTAAGAAAATATATGCATTTATATTTGATGGGGTAACTGCTGAACACATCGTTCCGTATTTTGGCTTAACATTATATTAGTTGGTACATGCTTTTGTGTACGTTAGGTTTGTCAGACTGTGGTAGGTAGGTGCAGAGCAAGAACGATAAATTAGATATAGGATGAAGGGGGCAGGCTTCATCTCATGGACTATGGAAGTGAGAAATTGTTTGGGACGGCAATATGTACTTTTGTAACTGGCTATGATAGGTATATGAAGAAAAGTGTAGTTATATTTGAGCTGTTCACTCGTGCTGGTTACAATTTCGGCAGCGTATGTTAGCTGTTCGCACTTGGTGATAACTTGCTTCACGCATGCAAGAATCGATGCACGAAAGAACTTTTAAAAATGAAATTAATTCACGTATATGTGTGAATGACTGGATGTGTAATAATTTGTTTAAAGGTAAACATTGTTTGGATATAGATGTATTTAAAAATGTGATAAGTATGTGAAGACCTTCAGTAATATAAGTCAGATCAGTTGTTATTTGGATCGTGATGAGGTAACATTTTCTCCAATTAAGATGGCAGATATTCAGGGAAGTTATTCGTACTCGTATTGAAAACAGGTCTTAAGGAATGAAGAAGCTATACGTCAGGATCAAGCAGAATATTTTTGAAAATGTTAATGGCAGTATTGAACAATTTGAAAACTTTAAAACCCAGTTTGGACGTCGTAACAACTTTAAAATACATCTGATTAAATGTAAAGGTCTCATTCATTTACTTGCCAATCGTTATTTCAGGAATTTACGACTGTTATGTAACAAAGGCTTGACACCTTATCGATACGGAAAAGAAAGATCCCCATCAGGAATAACGTCGTATGCTGATAATCGAAACGTCAGGAGAGTCGAAGAAATTGCCTCTTAAGACACCAATGCAACAAGTGCGACAAGACATCTGCGTATGCTCACAATGAACGGTCGCACGGAACAAGTAAATGTAATATGCACTAACGTCAAAGCGTACCCACGTGACGAGTAATATCAGCTGTACTCTTGTATTAACAATTAAAAAACACATGATAATACATGTACATGGCAAATTGTTTTCTCTACTACAAAGTAAAATTATATTTTGGGGCACACTTGTAATGTACCTGAACATACTACGAACCGAACACTACCTTAATGATGGCGTAACCATAACAACCTGCTTACATGCTAATAGCCCGAAAGATATATCTTCTATTTTAAGGTGTTTATGCAGATACCGGACCAGACTTCCAGTAAAATCTGCGATCGTGACAGCATGAGAGAAGTCAACATTGTTCTAAGAAGATACGCTAGGTGTGTTAACACCAATACCGGGTCGTCATAATAGTAGGTCTTATCCTAATGTCGTCGCAATAGTATTTACCAAAGTCCATAAGATGTCTATATTTAATAGATGTCTACTCGGATTTATACACTGGTAGTTGCAGCATGTCCTACAGTGGCTTACGTACTGAGGTAGTACATTACTAAGGGCTCTGACATGATGGAGATTTAGTCCAGCAATTCCTAGGCTTAGCAGTGTAGAAGTGTCTTCATCCTCGAGAGGAGTCCTGTCGTGAGCTGACACTCCGACAAGTAGTCTTCGTTTTCTCCGCAAATACGCAGAATAGGTCCCGTCCTCGGCAGATGTGCTGTCGTGTATAGTCTCCTTAAAGTAGGCAGCTTTCTACACACATCGGTAAGCTCCTCGTCAGCAATACGTCCGTCAAGCACAGGGTCTGGGAATGTTCTTTTTCTTTTCCTTCTACTTATTTCTGCAGAAAAATCGTCATAGACTGGTGATTTTACTATAAATAGAGAAATTTACAACAAGAGTTGAATTTACGAGTACTCTGCGACACCACTACTTTGGTCGCATTCTTTATAATAAACTTAACATTTTCCAGACGAAAATAAATAACAGTAACATTTGTCAATAAACCACATAGGCATTTAAGTGTTTGGTGTTTGAGGTCTCTGTTACTTAGGGTATTAAACTGTTACATCTCTTAATAATTATTTACATTTAACTTCATATTTAAAAACCCTAACATGTTGAGATATTTCAATATTTTATTGACAAGGTTATGTCAATTTCTTGACGAGGGAACAAATGGAAATTTCGAAGGGGAAAAAGTAAATTTTTGGGTAACGTTGGGATCTTTGGACGGTTTGAAAATATAAAAAGTGTAATTTTTGTGAAAAAAAAAGGGGGAAAATGGCAGCCGGGAGCCATAACATCACATGGTGGATGCTAAATCCCCAAAGCGGCTAAACTGCGCTACTAACAATAATAATAGGTATTAGTAATTTATTTGTTAATCGAATTTATTATAAAAACTACTACGATTTAAAATAAGAAAAAAATTTCAATAAAATATTGATATTGCAAACAAATAATGCGTAATAAAATTATTCTACATCCCTAGACGAGAGTTTTGCCAACTTTGAGAGTAAACATATTCCTCGTTTGTAGTATTTCTGTTACACAGTATCTGATGGTGCAGTCCCGTTAACTTGACTGCGGTGCAATAAATTACGCTAAACAAATGCGTCACTCTGGCAAGATATTTTCTAGTAAATTTGTCGAGAATTGTTATCTGGGATTTTCTCTGTATATACTTCCACAAACGGTATATTTCAATTGACATTTTCAGTTTTAATGAATGTACTATGTCGCTTAACGAAAGCTTTTCGTTAATGTTTTAAACAGTTAATACTTTTTTCATAATCTGTAACATTTCTTGTCATTCATATTGTATACTGTTAATACAATTATACAGTAACATATAAACTGAGGTAAAATTCTACATTGAAGTTGATGTAACTTATAAAAATTGTAATAAATAATATAATTATAAATAGACTTACTGAACAAAGCATGCAGGGCCAAGTTTTAACGAGTCGCTAAAATATGTAACGGATTCATTGCAAAAAAAATCGGTAATACCAATTTAACTTTTACAAAGAATATTTGAATAAAGGTATTTTTGGTTAAGACATTTATTTATGAAATCTTTATTATTGTTACTATTTCCAAAATTGTATTTATTTATCCAAAGGCTGTCTGAGCAATTACGCACTATGGACTAACACAAACATGAGACGAATTCCAACACTGAGAAAACATGATTCTAATAGAATTGTGATATTTCCACATTTGTAAGAGTTGAGAATATCTTATAGAAATGTGCGATTGTGGACTGTGGTGAACCAAGTCATAAGTTTTCAAAACGCATATTGCATATACAAACGAAGTTTTGAAGGTTCGACTAATAAAGTAGACATTTAAAAGTTTTGTTTCAATTACATGGATGAACCCGGTGTAAAACAAGTCTCACGAAAACCTTTTTGATTAAAAATAATTACACAGTAAATATATTTGTTTGTAACAAACTAGACACTCATCTTAAGAATAAACTGGAGAGACTTACACGGTAGTGTACACGATATTTTATACTAAGAATCTTTATTTTCATATGAATGTCTTCCAGAGAATTGTTGCAATTTTTCTCCATAATGACTGTATCGCTCACGTTTGATTCAAGTGCACAGAAACCTGTCTCGGTTATTTTCGTCATGATGAACGCCATAATGAAGTAAAAATACACATAACGCCAAGGTTTACCAAACTAAATGGCTGAAACAATAGTAGAATCCACTGCGACTTTAAGCTAATCTTTGTTTGTGAAACTGGCCTTCAGCATTTTAGTGGTTCATGTATTTTTGCTAGGACTAAGGTAATTTGCAAATGGGTGTTGTCAGTAAAAAATTTCACGTTTATTCCTTCTATCTTACCCTTGTCGTAGAAACTTTGAAATATTTTACCAAAATTAGTTTTCTCTACTACATTACAATAATATCCGTTCATGAAATACGTTACGTATATTCGCAATGCATTAAATGTAATATTTTGAAACCTAACAACATTTCTTAGCCATAATAATTAAGATAAAATGTAATGTGCAAATTACTGAAAGAGCTCATTGAGACTGAACACGTGACTTCTGTTTACTAGCATGATGGTAATGAATATAACTGCTCTGGTGAAACGGAACACTGTCTTTGAGTTATTGCTAGACAACTATCTCTTTTATCTGAAATTAACAATACGTCGTCCTCTGTTGCTTATTGAATTTTACGGTAACAGTAATTGTACAGGAAACTTAAACAATTTTTTTTTAAATTCACACCTATGCTGGTCCACTTAAAGTTTTGTCCACTAATGATGTCTACCTTTGTCACCTACCTTTCCTCTTCTCACCTGTCGTAAGTCCACTGAAGCGTGGAATCACAGCTAAGCACTGGGATTACTTGAAACACATAAGTGCATTTAATTGGTTCGTTGTTGTCATAAATTAAACTGCATTTAAGTTCATGCATTCACTCTCTCAATACACCCGCAGTTGAGACTTCTACAGTAAAAGTAAGATACACACTATAGTATTGCTTCTAATACAGACGTCTACAACAGATACTCTAAAATAAACTAAAAAATTACAAACATATATTTACATTCTGCGTTGCTTGGGAGCATTGGCCAGTAAACACACTGTTTAACAAACTATTGTCAATGTTGGTAGCATGTTATTCGCTACAAAAGTAACTTTCACGTTGGGATTATTTACCATGATGTGCTCTAGTTCATGCAAATTTCTATGCTACGGTTTTGAAAAACGTTTTTTAATTCATTGCTACACATATATTTGTTTAAAAATACTCTATGAGTTATTTGTAGATTGAACCTGTTCGTCCTTAAGATGCGTTAGTGGAAAACTGACATGAAATTTCTTCTGTGTGTTCAGTTTAATGTAATATTTGGCATTGCGCCTAACTCAACTATCACCATACACACAGGAACACGAAGTTGTTATAGCACAGCTTTCTGTATCAAGTAACGTTTTCATTACAAAAGTTTCTTAACAAAAGTAGATTTTAATTCCCTTCAGTTTCTGTATCAAAATCAGTATTACGTAAATTTGTTTTACGTGTATACAACTTTCCTTATTTGAACCATTGCGAGTTAAATTACATTAGTTAAAAATACAATCACGTAAAAACCTTCTGCACAAAAATTTAAGTATTCCTTGACGCAATATCAGTACAGATGGGATTATTGTAAGGACAGTGCCTTCATTTAGAATGTCATCATAGGCGTAGAAAATTTAAAATCCTAATTGTTTGTCCAAAATAAGTTATAATAATTCAGAAAGAAAAGTTAAAAGTTAAAGTGAGAGTGAGTGAGATATTTTGGTCAGCTCTTAACAACGAGGTCTTTGGAGCTGGTGAGGAGGTTAAATGTTAAAATGTAGCATCATGTACGAACCGTAGTCATCAATTTTTTCTGCTCATGTTGAAAAAAAAAATATTAAGTGCCTTGCTATCGTCTATCCTGAAACTTACGGAAGTATTTCCTTGCAGCTAAGCTTCTATGAGACTTGTTTTGGCTGTGCGTAGTTCCAAAACATGTTTACGACAGTCATAACCAGTTGACGTTCGGTATTAAATTTCACTCATAACTGCGATCCATAGCGTTGTGCTGTGCAGTAGTTTGATACCACGCCGGTATTCAACTGCCCTCTGTGTAAATTGTGGAGGAGAGAGGGGTTGATTCATGAGAGAGCCAAATTGTTCGTCATCGCCAGTGAATAGCCGCATTAAACGTCAATAAAACAAGGCAAGCATAGTATCCCTATTTTACTGCATATGAGTTTGCGCATCATCAAAATTTGATAATGTATTTTCGTACTGAACATTGACAGTGTTACGTGCCTTGATTAAAAGCGTTAATGAAGATAGCAAAAAAAAGTGTTTCCACGAAAACAAAACGTATTAAAATGCAGGAGTTAATAATTTTCTTGTCTTATGTGATTGCAAATTTTTAGATGAAGACGGTTTGAATATATCTCGAATGGATAAAGTTAAAGCGGCAAATATTTCAACAGTAATTAAAAACGAAGTGGATTTATCCTAATGAACACAACTTTTCGTTTGGCACAGTATTCCTTACTATGACAATCAACTCTTGGGTGATATCGGTTATGCGTCTGTCCCATATTCTCGGGTAGAGTGTTATTTAAGAAGCCATTATTAAAAAAAAAAAAAAAAAACAGCAAGGGCTTAGACGAATGACGTCACAGTATGGATGAGGATGAAATATATTATACCAAATACAGTCTCGTTAGTATTTGACGATACTCCTCACTGAAACTTAACAAAATTAGTTTACTTATTTATTTTAATTATTATATATGTGTGTGTTCTGGCACACAGTGTGTGTGTATGTGTGTGTTGTGTTCTATGCTGAATATTATGACTCGCAGCTTAAATATCAATATCACATATAACAATGTTTTATTTAATAAGTTTTTTAGGGTTCCCATCACCCAGCAAAAAAAAAAAAAAAAAAAATTCTGGGTTTTTCACCCACTCAAAAATATAATAATTGCTGTTGAATACAGGTGATTCTTGACAAAGTGTGAACTTTGAATACAATCGAAATACACCAGTCGTTTTTACATTTTGTAAATTGATATTGTCAACGGTTGTCATGCGCAACTTTTATAGTTATCTTCAATTACCTAATACAGCTTTATGTATTTTCCCATGAGAATGCAACAACCCTAAATAACTATAAAGTAAAAAAATTAATTCAGTTTCTTTGCATGTCACATATTTACTAACTGTGCTCTTAACGAAAATTAACTAAATGTTTATACCGTCTGAATAATTAACTTATGTTTTACTACCCGTCGTAAAAAGTAATAAAAAATGTATAAGTTTTATTTTTTAAGTAGTTTTTGTTTGTCTGCACGCTACAATTCAAAGTTTCATTCATCTAAGAGAACGCATCGATTGCCTACGTTGTCTATTAAAATCATATCTATTGTAATTTGAAGACGAACAATTCTGCGCAGTTAATAGTAGTAATTGTATGTTGTTGTCGGTAAAAATAGGTTTTATAGTCCACAGAACGTTTTCCACCGAGTAGGCACATTTATTTATATTTTGCTACAATTAATTTTTTGCAATTTATTTTAAAATACCGTAAGGATGTTTAAATTTAGACACGTGGGGTGACTTAAGACACGTGGGGTGACTTAAGACACGTGGGGTGACTTTAGACACGTGGGGTGACTTTAGGAAATCCGAAAAATAAAATCGTATATATGACAGCCCTGATTAAAATATTTTACTTACGATAAATTAAAAATAATCGATATCTACATACCATTTATTTAATATTTACTCAAGTTGTAAATTATGTAAAATAAAAATTTTGAAAACGTATCCCAAAGTCACCCTATGTGTCTATGTCACCCCCACTTAACGGTATTTTTGAAGGCCTAGCTAGCAGAAATGTATAATCTGACTTCAAATATAATTTTATGAAGGTCTTAAAGAGCTTACTTTATCGTGCACCACTTATACATAATGCGTAACGTAAACCGTTCTTTGGAAGATTGTGAATATTACGTTATTTTACAATTTAAATTTAGTTTTCGTCATTAGTACATTATTATCTTTTTAAGGCTGTAACTTGAGTGGAGTCAATGTAAAGGATCTTTGATGTGGGAAATAATTTTTATATATTTTTACAGTGTCAAGCATTAACTGTTAGCATACAAAATAATTTGGAAAACAATTATTTGAGAAAGTTATTTTTGTAAATATTTTGCGCAGTTCTGTAGTACAGGACTGAGAAAATATACGAGGTGTTTTTTTTTTTTTTTTTTTTTTTCGCTAGACATGTCAAAATGTTGTTCGTGTTTGCTGCTTGGAAAGTTTCATTAGCTGCGGATATTTGTTCCCTGGAGCGCAAACATGTTTAGCGTTTTTTTTCCTAACGTGCTATATTGGTTGGAAATACCGTATAACATTACAGCCACTGGAACGTTATTTAAGCGTTGGTACAAACGTTAGTTAAATGAGTATTGTATGTGTGGAATGTTGCGTGAGAACAGATCGTGGCCTGTAGGACGATCCTGGTGAGAGGAATGCCAGGTATTTGTGGAACGTGCACAGTTGTTTCTAACTCTGTGTATGCTACTGTATGTCTAACTGAAGTGACTATTTTTTACGGTTAAATGCCATTTACAGTGAAGGTTGCTGCTTTGCAGACAACCAATAGTTACATGAAAAATCACGAGATACGGCTATAATCAGCCAACATGCAAATAAATCCGGAATAGCAATATAGTCAGTCCCTGACGGAAAAAAAAATCCCAAAAAATAAAGTCAAGAACAAAGTAGCATGAAAATGGCAACAATGATAGGCAAATACAATGAGGATAACACGAATGAACATGGCGACAAGGTTGTAGACAAAAACACACAACAAATATGACAGTCCTCTAGTTTATTGTACCATATGAGAAACAAGGAAGCTACTACATGGAAACTTTACTGCCTACAACATAACAGCTGCTGAATACTAGTATGATAGATAGGAGAGGAGGAACTCTTAACTAGTGACTAAGTTAATTATGTAGCAGTTTATTTTATAAACTGTCCTCTTTTATTTTTGCTTTGCTTAAAAAAAGTGTTATCTCTATTTGGCATAAGCAATGTTTGAAATTATTGTAACGTTATAATCACATGTTTTTGGAACCGATCAATAAAAAAAATTGTCGCTCCTGATATATAAATATTTTTAATATAAATTTGAAATATATAATAAGTAACTAATGTCACTTATAATATCTAAGTGTAGTGTGTGTATATCTACAATAGAAATTTGCATGCAAATGTTCGACTCGTTACACATCGTACTTGTTATACATGTGTATACATTTACCGTTATTATTATTATTTTTTTTTTAAATTTTTCAGTACGTGAAAATTTTTTATTGTTAGTTGTGACACGTCTTGGAAACTAAAATAGGCTCACCCTCAGAATTATTTGCCTTTACACCCTGCGAGGTGACAGCATTAGTATGCTTTTATCGAATTCTTACTAGAAAACTATTCACATAAATATTTCAAGGCGTATTTGAAGGTGTGTTTATATTGTTTGCACCAAAGAGCAGGGTTATTAATACTAATATTGGTATTACAATTTTTATTATGTATTGCTTATAAAGTAATCTTTGCCAAATAAATAATTAAGCAGAGCAACCGTTAACAAATTGTTTATATTTCAATACATGAGACATCTATTTTTTTTTTTTTTAGCATGGCGAAGGAAGAAATTATGCAGCTAGTGAGAAATGGTTGTGAACCACTGCCACAGAATATATAAATTATTACTATTAATTTATTCTGTGTCATGGCATAGAATGAAATGTGTGTATTGTTCTATGTGGAACTTCGTATGTGATTTTCAAGGGTATCATAGAAATGTACACTGTGAAGAGTTATGAAGCAAGAGTGTAAAATATGGTTTCCCAATCACTTCCCATGAGGATCGCTAACAAAAGTTGTTTCTAGTAAACAGAGTGGCCAGAATTGGAATACATTGTATTTGCTGTTAATAAGGAATATTATTTTTACTTCGAATATGTCTCAACACTAATTTATATGCACAGTAGTAGGCTACATTGCTTCAACTCGCCTTAACTTAAGGTTGCAGCCTAACTGCGCGTTAAAGGCTCAAATGTGACTGAGCAATAAAGTCGACCTTGGAGCGAGCATTAAATGCCGCATCGCCTCAACGAGCCAAGCACTGAACTAGCGTACGAGGTTCCTGCTGAACCGTTTTTACTGTGGGACTTTCAGCGGTGACCATATAATTTTACTGGTGGAACGTCAGTAGCTAAGTTCAGTGCAGGTCGCATTCTGAGTTTCAAATACGTCCGGTTAATACATTTTGAAGAACGGCAGTCTGGAAAGGCCGATTCTAGCCATGTTGGAGGTCTTAGAAACAGTGTTTTTAATTAGTGTGGTGTCTTAACAATGAGGTTCCGACATTGTCTGAAGTTTGTTTTATTTTCGTACGTTAGCACAATGGGTGTGCGTGGAAGAGTTCCGTAAGAAAAACCTGTTTATGAACAAACTGAAGCGCATTTTTAAGGTCGTGGTAGGCGACCCACTTAACTTTACGCGTTTTTCCAAGTTGATTTTGGGAGGTAATAAGGTTCGTATTCCGACATTACCAGGAAATTCTTAATGTACGTAGTTATGTGGATGCTTAAGTGTGCTTTGCGTCTCGTAGACAGCGAGGTCATTGGAGACGGTGCCACACCACTGTAAACCATTTCAGGGAACTTGGAGTGGAATATGCCATGACATTTGTTAAAGAATCAGCAATCTCCCCAGCATTCACCTACATCACGATGTTTGAGGCCAGGAAACTAACCCAGGCCCTCTAGAATGCGTGTCCTCCAACACGTTACCGTAGCGTTAATTAGCTCGGTTTTAAATTCACTTATAACGTTATGCCTGCAATTTAGAGTGACGTATTATAAGAATACGACACAGCGCTCTTACCTAAATTACTAAATCCTGGAAGTTACTACTGATGCCATGACCAAACCGCTAGTGACCCCTGTATGCCAACGACAGGTACAAGGTTGTTTCGATTGTAAGAATGTTAACGACACTTACAAAGATACTACATTATATTTGTTTGCTGGCGCTCTTTCAACTAGTGCATCACATTGCCATGTGGGTCTAGCGCTCGACAGCCTAGCATGATATATTCTTTTATATATCACCTATAACACAGTATGATTCGTCCTTGTATCACAACATGGTATATTCGAAGTTTAATTCTAATTTTGACAATTGTAAAAATAATACATTTAAATGTGTTTTCCGTTTAATTACTACTTAAATTGATTGATTAATTATTAAATAATTGATTAATAATTAAAAATAATCTTAAGAATTTACTTTTTTAAGTACGCGTAAATAAATAGACAAAACTCTAAAATTAAATAAAAAAACATGATATATACTTGTCGCTCTTGATATTTTGTTCGCTAAAGATTTTTTTTTAAATAGTGCTCCGTAGAATTATCTTCTTATTCCGTAAATCAAATCAGAGTGAACATTGGATTTGTACAGTGTACAACGTTTATTGATAGTAGCCTTGTCTTTAATCGCAATTTAGGTATCAAAATTGATCCCGTGAGCAGTATTGGAATCGCAAATATTCGGGACATAATGGTTGAAATTCACAGAAGTTGAGAAGCCAAATAAATCCTAAAATATTGAATCCTAAAATTTATTCGAATGCTATTTTTTTTTCTTAAAAGCTTTGTTTATTGTGTTTCGGGTGAAAAACAAATATATCAAACTATCCATTAAAACGGTAAAAATGAAAATGAATGTTCAATAAAGTTATTTTGCGCGTAAGTGATACAATGTGTTAAATATTCGAACAAATTTCGTGTATGTTACATAAATAACCATAAAACCAAATTATAATTTTAAAACAGAATTAGTAATACATAAGCGATAGCACAGCCAAATAATTAATCATTGCCAAAAAAAAATGACGATTTATTCAACAGAAAAACGGAAAATAAAATAAACAAATCAACATCGAAGTACCGACATGTCTCAATTCTCCAAATTTGATTGTTGTGCAACGTTCGAATCCATTCTAAATTCCTAAACCCTATAGAAAATCTAAAGTTATTTAAGATACTATACTCTACGACTTTCGCATGTCCTTATTGAGGTATGCAGTGTTCTGGTGTGTCTCGTTAAGTATCTAGATCTAAGTACGACCTGGCGCTTGTGGAGACTCTGAAGGATACATTGATTACTATCCAAGTTCATAGTTTCCCAGACTAATATTTCAGCACGCTCCTGCAAGTAGTTCTGTTTTAGGCAGCTTGACTTATTTTCCAGTATTTTACATGATGGTTACATGCCATGTTTTTAACTTTCACGACACCGTATATAGCCTAATGGCTACTAGGTTTCGACCGTTAAAAATAATGTTCGTAATAATGTGAAAACTTTTGAAGACATCATTGTCTACAATAGTAATTTATAAAGTATACTTTAATGTGCCTTTTACTATGTTTAGGATAAACTTCAACCTAGAATGAACCGGGAGTGGAGTCAAATCGGAGTGAATGTAAAGCGAACATGGATTGACAAAATGTGTTTATGGTAAATATTACAATCCAGATTGAACTGTAAACAAGAGCGAAGTTGGATTCAACCTGGACTGAAAATGTAATAATGCGATCTATCGGCGACAATACGAAGCAGAGAAGAGATGGAAGAAAAATAAGAGTTGCTCCAAATAAGGCTTTTGAGACGTTCCGCTTGTCTTGTTCCATATCACTTGATATAAATACGTTTCGCCTTACAAATACTTGCCTTTAACACTTTCCATTTATTTATAATTTATTCTCCATTATTTTTTAATCTAACCACAACACATAACAACGTAATAAGACGGTAACTTGGTCCTGCGTGTTTTCTCTTTAGTCCAGTCCGTGATTACAGTAAAATCTCAATCCAGATTCTTCACTCCAGTCCACCTCAACAAGTGGAGAGGATTATTTCGCTTCACTCCTACTTCAGTCCACAACAAAGTGTTTATTGTAAGATCTCAATGTCGATTCTTCAGTCCACTCCAGGTTAAATCCGGATTGGAAATTTACCTTAAATAGCCTATTTGATTCTTAGATGTTTACATTTGAGTACAGTCCAATCTATTAACATGTATTATAATATAGGGGATTATGTTACACTAAAAGATTATAGTAAAAAAGAAATTGTATGGTAGCAAAATTTTAAAATTGCGACATAAGTTCTAGCTTTATCGAGAATCGCTTACAAGCACCGTTGTGTTTCCTCTTATTTATATTAAGATGTGTATAGTACTAACTCGATGTTGTTTTTAGATACAGTACTCAGTACGCCTGCATATCATACTGATAATTAGTTAGTTTATTTCGCAGGTTACCTTATACGAATGTTAAATCGCCTATGTGTTTTTATTAGGACGACGATTAGTAATATTATGCTCATCCCGTTTCTTAAAGACTCACGTGACATAAAAAGCACCCTAATTAACTGTATGAGAGTTTTTTAAATATGTTTTGTAATAGAGGTTTGCAGATTTACCTAAGAGAATATTTTATTTGAACATAAAATATTTTCTAAAAATGTGCTTATGTTTGTGACAGGTTGTATTGCATTCAGTTTGTGTTGTTTAAAGTACAAATCTTTAATTTGTTCACTAAGCCTAAAGTTAAAAATTTAAGCTGGCGTGTGTAGGAAAATATGGGCCTGTACCAATGCATTAAAAAATTATGTTATGCATATTAAACTAAATGTTAAGGTTTACTTCAAACATATTTGAGGCAGGCGATATCTAACTTTATAGACCTAGGAAGCTATATAATTTTCTCTCGGATCTAAAAAGTTCCCGAGAAAATATCAGTTCATAATCAAACAATTTATTACTTACGAAAGTATTTCTCATGCTTTAGAAATACATGATAATGCGAACGTTTCCAAAATTATCTGAACTCCAATTTGGTGAAGTTTACGTTTACAGTGATTTTTAAAACCGTTTATCTCTAGGTATGCGAACATTGCGTAACTTCACTGCATTGCCCTTTTACGCCATATAATATTCCCATAAAAGTAAAGTACTACCTCTTGGAACCAACAAAGTACGGTTTACGAAGATAAAC
The DNA here is from genome assembly GCA_003012365.1 of Medauroidea extradentata. Lineage (NCBI taxonomy): Eukaryota > Metazoa > Arthropoda > Insecta > Phasmatodea > Phasmatidae > Medauroidea > Medauroidea extradentata. The sequence continues at coordinate 1,863 of PNEQ01134708.1, read as the reverse complement.
AAAGGCAGCGCTGTTCTTAAGCACGCCATTTCCGTCCTTATTCACCTCTTCCTTATGTTTCTTACATCATAAAATTGCGAGCGTCGCATCGTAAGACGGTCGGCAACTTGAAGTATTTTCTCAGTCTACGAGCCGGAAGCAATAAAGTGACAAAAGTGACAGTGACACTAGTTTTGTTAGTAAACAAGTGACGCTACGCGGAAGGCAATTAAATGACAGCCTTAAATATTATACCTCAAACGCTGACCCATTAATGCTACCGGCGTCAAGTGTGAGGCTAAGTTATTTGTACGCCTATTTCGTAGTTTGGTTTCTATCATGCTATTGCATTGCAGTGTGAAAAAAGATTTATTTTAAAAATGATGGAAGGCTTCAAAAATGTATGACAACATAAAGTCTAATTAAAGAAATTACATGTAGCTGTCGTATATAAGAAACTTTCTTATCTTATTTAAACTTAATGAAAACTCAATTGACAAATTTGACAAGTAATAGTTCGCTTAAAATACGAAGTTAAAGTACAAAACTCAGCGCCCATTACCCCTTGTATCATTGTATTTCATGCAACTCACAATGCCGGAATATACACAGAGAGTAAACACATTGCTGCAATGAAGATAATTAATCACTTTAACAGAGAAAACAAATTAATTTGTTTTAAAATAAAGTATTAAAACGGTAATTGAATATAAAACGTAAACTGAATATTACGAGTAAACATTCATCAACTGTTTTGGTGATGAACAGTATTCCGTGTAAATTGAATTACTGAGAATATTAGTTTTGAGCCATTCTCAGCAGAAAGATTTAATTAGGAGCATTTTGTCCTGTTCTCTAACTAAAGTGGTAAACTTTACTAAGCCCATTCATAAAAAAAAATAATTTTTCTAAACATTGGTATTTTTTTTTTTGCATTCAGTGATTACGTCTTACGTAATCAAAACCCAGTATTGCTGTATCCAATGTGTTTATATTGATAACGTTAATACCGACAGTGTTATTTTGGAATTTACATCAACTGAATCAGTCATTTGAGAAACAACGTAAGTCAAAAATGTCCACTTTTCAGGAAGTAAAAAAAAAAAAAATAAAAAACACTGTAATTCTGAAAGTTACTTTTGAAAAATTTGCAAAAAAATACTGAGAATACTTCATAACATTACTTCTATGATGGTTGCACTTGCAATTAAATTTGTTTCTGTGTTGTTATATAAGAACAATGCCCATTTCAAATATTTGACTTATGTTGTTTCACAAGTTAATGGGCGATTGCATTATAAAATGATAGTATGATACAGTATTGTATCGTGTATTTTCCTACAATATATCGCACCCCCAGAATTATACTGTCGTAACTCCCAAAAATGTGATCTTGAGGTAAGCGCATAGCCAAAATCACCATTTAAAGACGCCTCGAACAGTAAAACTGTCGTATCTCTATGCACAAAATACAGCAGTCTGTGAACGAAACCACAGTATAGATATTATTGATTTAAAGAGGATGTTAACACTAAGACTGTCGTATGTATAATACCACAGTTTTTCTGTCAGAAAGTGAGTGTTAAAATTTATTTTAAAACTGTGGTAACTCCAGTTACCACAGTTTTGCTGTTAAGAGGAAATGTATTTCAAAGGTTGGTACTGTATGTTACAGCTGGTTACCACCATTATTATCATAGTTCTGTTAATGTTTGTGCGACCAATGTGAAACATGACGTGCTTGTAAGGTTACATTAAGTTTCAACTATGTTGTGCAACATGTGTAAATGTGTCTTCCCAAGCCGGGGGAGGCTTTTATCTCACATAAGTTCTTGCAATGGCTGTGTGAACTCCTGTGATGAATCACAAGAAGAAAGTAACAGT